>VZRL01005981.1:180690-191120 GCA_013397895.1 Origma solitaria
TGCGCCGCGCCCACCGCTCCCGCCCCGCTCCCCCGGGACCGCCGCGACCCCCGCGACCCCCGGCACCCCTCGGCCCTCTTCGTCAGGTAACAGGGGCTGCGGGGACGGGAAGTGGGGGGCGAGGGAGGCCCGGGAGGGAGGCCGGGGGCCCGCGGCACGTGGCGGGTCCCGCCCGCCGCGCACGTGTGCGGAGCGGGGGGGCCCGACCCGCGCTCCCCGCGGTAGGTGGTTGGGTCCGTGTCCGTCCCCGTCTCCCCGTCCCCCCCCTCCCGCCGCCGGGGCTCCGAGCCGACCCTCTCTCGTTGTCGCGCAGCCCCCTCCGCTGCCAGCCCTCCCCCCCGCTCCGCCATGGCCGACGAGCTCGACTTCACCACGGGCGATGCCGGCGCCTCCTCCACCTACCCCATGCAGTGCTCGGCGCTGCGCAAGAACGGCTTCGTGGTGCTCAAGGGGCGCCCCTGCAAGATCGTGGAGATGTCCACCTCCAAGACGGGCAAGCACGGCCACGCCAAGGTGAGCGCTGCCGGCCCGGCTGTCGCGCCGCCCGCAGTGTGCGCTCCTGCGGCTCCCGGCTGGCCGGCGGGGAAGGGTGTAGCGTTTCATTTGGCTCGGTGTCCTGCCTTTGCCTTTCTCGCAGCGGTGTCTCATCACTCTAGAGCTGGCTCAAGGGTTTCCAGTCATGTAAAGCAGGAAGGATTGAGGACGGGGGTTGTTTTTTTTTCTCCCAACTTTAACTCGTTAACACTTTTTTAAACAAAAAAACAGCTTTAACGCTCATAGTGACAAAACCAGTTTCTGTAGTGGGGGTAGAGTAAGTTCTGGAAGGGGGGCTGATGAAATCGCTAGGGCGTGGTTGGGTTGTGCTGTCGCTACCCACCAGAGCACTTCTGTGCTGCCCGTGCCGGCAGACTTTTACTATTGCAATGTTAGAGCAGGAGTGCCCGTGCTGTGTTACATAATCCACAGCTCGGCGGACAGTCGTTACTCTGTGGGCCTGCTCTGGCCCTGTTTTGCTGCCTTCGCTTCGCAGCTTCTTTCCTTGTTCCAGCACTGAGAAAGGAGTGCCTGTGTCCCAGCAGGGACGTTCTTAGCCTCTGGGGCTGCCCCAGCAGTTGGCTCATGCAGCTGTCCAGAGCTTGGAGCAAGGATGGAATCCTCCTTCATTCATTTGTTCAGCCACACTTCGTGGTGGATATATCAGAGTTTAGAGACAGATCTGTTACAAGTACAGACTAAGGAGATTTTTAAGTTTTCACAATGTTGTGTGATATGTGTAGGAGAGTAGAGTATTTGGGATTTGTCCAAGCTCGAGTATACCAAGCTCTTCCTATTTTTTTCCTTTCTCCTTCCCCTTTTTTCACGGGTTGTTTTAATAGGCAGATCCAATTTTCTTAAATACAGAAACAGTTGTGAGAAGGAAAGGATTTGAGAAGAACTGGTTAAACTGGTCATCTAAGCTCTAGCTGCAGCAACCAGTGCTGCTGGCATAAAGGGAGGTGGGAGCTTCTGTGATCTCTGTGCATGACCACCTCTTTTCCCCTTAACCTCCACTGTCTGTTTCTTAGAACAGCTAGATCTTAAAACAAACATGTTCTCAACCACTGTGAACTTTTAGCTTGCTGCTGTAAATCTACAGAAGGCAGTGGAAGATAACAGCGGCTGGTCTTATTCTCATGTACGGTTTCTGTAGTGTGTTGTGGAGAGGCCTCCTGTCCATGTGAGGGATGTTTTCATACCACCAGCAAAGGGTTGAGGCAGAATCTGGGATTGCACATGGTCTCATAGGAAACTGAGTAGAACCAGCAATACTGATGGCAATGACATCTTGCTTCTCCAGCAGCTGCAGTAACTGAAATTGTTTTTCTGCTCTTACAGGTCCATTTGGTTGGTATTGATATCTTCACTGGTAAAAAATATGAAGATATTTGCCCATCAACTCATAACATGGATGTTCCAAATATCAAGAGGAATGATTACCAGGTGAGTTAACAGTCATACAAGGCTTTGTACTCTTAATACCACACATAAACTCTCTTCATCCCCAAATTTGCCTCTCAGAATTCTGTTGTCAGAATTAATGGAACTTGCCTGTCTAGGCATGATATAGCTGAACTCATAGCATTTACTGAATTGTTAAAACTGTCAAAACTCACTGATGGAGAGAGAGCTCCTTAGTGTATAAACAGCCTCAGGTTAGAGTAGCAGTCTTTACGCATGACAGGTAATAGACATAATTCATAGCTATGCTTTTTCTGGCTATTATTATAAGGTCACTTCTTGATTCTTTGTGATATTGGCATCCTTTAGAATATGGAGAGAGGTTATCTCTGCTTCAAGTTAATTTAAGGTTAATCAAGATCTCACATAACTAAATTTGAATCTAAGCATAAATTGTCATTTATAGTTTCACTCTAACATGGGTAGATAAATTTCCAAAACAATCTTAAACTGTACCTGACGCCAGTTCTAACTTGCCAAAGTGTTTTCTGCTCCTTGTGTGGAAAGTGGCTTTAGTTGATATCAAATAATTACAAAGCTCCTGAACTCTGCACTGAAATATATGTACGAAGGGAGCAACTTCTCTAATGCCTTCTGTGATATGGTTAGTGAACTCTTAAAAGCACAGTTCAGGTTGAATTGTAATATGTTTGGTATCTTCCCATTGTATTGGGAATAGTTCTGGTCAGGAACTGACACATCCACATCATCTGGAAAGCCACATTTGCTTGACAAAAGCCAAGTTCAGAGTTTTAACAACTCTTCAGGACAGCTGATGCGGTTGGAATAAGGTGTGACCAGCCTGTCTTAGGGCTCAGACCTTCCAAGAAATTCTTAATGTTATCTTGGTGGTCTTTCTCTTGGGATTCTAATTTTTTTTGATTTACTGTTATGTGTTCCAAATTCCCCAACCTCCTCTGTCAAAACAGCCATTCCCCTTAACTCAGGTTTTTGGTTAGGCTGAAAAGAACATTATAAAAGTGGGGCAGGGCTTGGTGGATGTTCCCTAATTTATTCATTAGTGTTTAATGTAAATGATAGACTCTCACTGTAGAAATGCCAGTATAGAAGTGTGTATAGATAAACTGTTGTGTACTTTGTACACTTACTACAAGCAGTGGTGTTGAGTGAACACCATTCCAGTTATTGTTTCTAATTCACAGATGAGAAAGCTGTACCACTGACCTGGAAGCAGTACATTTCCTAAATCTCACAGATGGGGTTTGTAGTGTCCCACCGGATAGGAAGTAACTAGTAGGGTTCTGGTGGTTCTTGATAGCTCACTGGGTTTTGCTACAGTTGCCGTAATGCTAAACTTTTGTTAAAAATGGACTTAAGTAAGGTTCTTAACTGTTACAAGCAGAGTACTAAAGAATTATTGTAACAGGTACAGTTCACTGCCTTCTGCTTACATTAAGTTATTACCTGCTGATGTTAGACAATGAACGTTTCTTTGCAGCTGATAGGCATTCAGGATGGGTATCTCTCCCTGCTGACGGAAAGTGGTGAAGTTCGTGAGGATCTAAAGTTGCCAGAAGGGGATCTCGGCAAAGAAATAGAAGGAAAATTCAATGCCAATGAAGATGTGCAGGTGAGTAGGGAGGGCAGACAAGAACAGTTACAGTTAATCCCACCTGATGATACAATGAAGAAGTCTTACTCTGATGTTGACCACTTGTATCTCTTTGTGAAGAGTGGGTTAGATGGGGGCCTTTGTGAAGGGTGGGCGTTGGTCCTTTGAGATGTAGAAGGACATTTGTACTGGAGCACTCAAAAGAGATGGGATAGATATTAAAATGTGACAGTCTGTAACTTGCAGGACAGCTTCCTGTGGCCTGGGCTGGAGCTCACTTCTGTGTCTTCTCTTCCAGATATCTGTCATAAGTGCAATGAATGAAGAATGTGCTGTAGCCATAAAGCCTTGCAAGTAAAGAAGATCGCCAGGCTCGGGCAACTGCTCAGGTCTGGATAAACCACAGATCTATAAATTTGGTCCTTATTGTCACCAAAGCTCTGGCCTTCACAAGCAACCTCATTTCCTTTTTGAATTGTTAAAAAGCAGTGCTGGATTCTGGATTAGTGTTGCAGGCTAACTGGCAGTTTTCAAAATCACTGAGATTTTAATTCCTTAATTGTAACTATTTTAACATTCCTGTGGGTTTCAGCTATGGATCTAAGAAACCAATCAGGTGTTACTAGTGGATATATTTTTATTTGCTTGAGCAAAACAGTGTTTGTCTGTATGAACAGACAAAATACAGTATTCAGGGGCTTTTAGATAAGCTGGTAGGTATCTAGGATTATAAAGTGACCTAGAGCACAAATAGTATTTTTCTTGACATCTTTAGGTAGAACTGACAATAAAAGTAGCTTTTTTTTCCCCTTTTTTTAAAGCTTAAGTACTTTGTGGATTGGGACTCTTGCAGAACTGTAGGTGCCAATCGCAACTTTCAGACCAAGAAACTCAAGTGATCAGAAATGCCAGCTGGCTTGACCAAGCCCCAGTGGCCATGTGCAACTAAACTGTATTACCTCTGTTTTCTTCTTTGCCAACTTGTTGGCTTATTGTAACGATAAAATGGTTTAAAAAAAAAAAAAGCCTACCTGTGGTTTAGGCAGGCCGTTGGAATATTGAGTAGATAAGACATAGATAGGTCAAGGGGACACAAAGGTGAGAATGGATGTTAAAGCTATAGACTTTCACTCGAGGCCTTTGTCAGACTTGAAAAATAAAATAGAAAAATGCAGTTCAATTGCTTTCCTTTATTATATTTATCTTAAACTATAAAAGGGTGACAAACTCCATGGAATCCGTTGCAGTGCTTCCAGCTTTAGGTTTTAACCTTCAGGTTCAGACCGTATTTTTGTAGCACAGGGACCACATGTTTTTTCAGAAAGTGGGACAAACTGTAGCATTGAGCCTAAACTAAATGCATGTGATTCTTTTTTAAATAAAATAAAACTATTGTATTTTCAAAACATAAACTTGACAGACGATACCGAACAACCATGGCTTCACTATAAAAGTAAATAACTTGCTACCTAGTTAGGAAAGCTGGCTCCTGTCATGGGGAGTTCTGAGTCATAGCCACACGCATGCATGCCTCTAACTATTTAGTAGCTTAACAAGGCTTCACAGCAATAGTTATGGAAGGATAATTAGCCTGCTCCTGTTTAAGGCGTTCAGCTTGAATTCTAAGACTTGGTGACTCTTCATGAGTGGGGAAACTTCCTTAGTCCATGGCTCAGACCTCTCTTCACAGTTGATAAATTGTTTCATGAACTTGCCTTAATGCTCAGTGGCTGATGGAGGATGACATGGAAGCTGCCCGGGACAGCACGCACAATTCACACTACTGGCAGCCAGAGTCGGACTTCATGCTGCTCTTAACTGCTTAAAATTTTTTCAGCTTCATAGTTTGTACTCTCTAGTCCCCAAAGGGCTCGTGGCAACTGTCCTGAGCTGCCCCTGGGCACACTGGGGCAGGGCTTAGCAAGCCTTGGAGGTGTAAAGCAGGTGGCAAAGGCATGCGTTTTCCACAGACTTCCCACACCAGGGAGAGCAGTACCAGTGAAGGTAAAGACAGCAATAAATACACTCCGGTAATAAAGCACAGCTACCTGGGACACCTGGCAGAGGTAGGACCTGCCACATGCTCTTGTCTAGCACAAGAAATGTTGCCAATGATCTCTATAAATAGCACCTTGACTGAAATGGCGAAGCTGCTTTGAAAAGAAGCTGTAGATTGAAATGCTTCCAGAATAGTTCTGAAGTGGATGAGGAATAGCTCAGGCTAGTCTGCACTGTGCTCCTTTCTGCCTCTCCATCAAGCTGGTACCTTGCAGTCAGGCTTTGTTGGCTTTGGAGGTGTCTGAAACCATTGCTGATGGTGCTGACAGCAAGCTGAGCTGTGTGGTGTCACAGGGGAAGTCACAGGTCGCTATGTCAAACTGATGCAAGTTCTACCACCATATTACAAAAACTTCCAATGTGCTTGAAAACTTGAATTTGTCCTTGCTCTGGTAGTGCTTTAGTCTGTTTTCAGGTGCCTGTCTGTCCTCTAAAACCTTGCTGGAAGACAGGTACTTGATGTCACTGTCCCACAATCTGAGCAGTTACCGGGACTAAGCTGTCTGGGACCAGGGCTGCTTTTAGCCCTGTTCCTACAAGCGGGGTCCCGGCCTGACTGGAGTTTTCGGGTACTACAGCAATTTAAAGATGGAGGTTTTATGATCTCCAGCTTGCTGGAAGAGCCCTCCTCGGGACTTTCAGATGTCCTTCTATTGCAACCTTCAGTTCTGCAAGATTTAAATGATTAAGTACTTCATTACAGGTTTGTTCTTATATACTTAGTTGTCTTTGTGAAGCACTTCAGACACCATGGAAGTGCAGAGCATCATGCATGAAGTTTCCCATAGGTAATACATAAGCATGTCTTAAAGCATAATCTCCAAGTTTCAGTAAGGTTAAAAGTTGCTTCTAAATTAGAACATGTATTTGAGGCATTTTTTTTCCAAAGCAAGACGCTTCAGTTTCCTGTCAGAATCGTTGCAACAAACTTTGTGATCAGTAGTCCATAGAGATGTGTATTTTTAAGATCCATAACAAAGTGCTTAGGGAAGTTCTCCTTTCATAGCTTTACTTTAAAGCAAATCTTACTGGTGTATTTGTTCTGTATTACTGTCTTAACACTTTAATTGTGTCAAAACCATAAACTTATAGCTGATGGCAATTGCTTAGAGTAAAGCCTGTGAACACAGGGAGGTGGCGAGAGGTATTTCCACTCCAAATAATCAAGTTTTTTATGGCTCCTGTTCTTTGAGTTTCTCTTACTACTTCACACAATTGGAAAGACTGCAGTGTTTCCTGCCTCAAATGTCGGCAAATAATACTTTGAGAATTCAATAGATCCTTCTAATTTTTGCTTACAATGGTGGTTTTTCAACTGGGCTCTTGCTGGTTGAGCCATGTTCTCAGGGCTGTTTTTTTTTAAGCTGAAGTTCATTGTTTCTCTTGCAGGTTTTTCTAATCCAAAGTGTACCCAGAAACGGTGCACTGTCTGTAGTTTCACAATACAGATAATTTTACATAGTCTGTAAAGAAGTCAAGTTTGTTGACAGTTCTAACTCTTATGGTTACTGCAGGTCAGTCTCACAGAATTCAAAATTCAATAAATCCCACTATTTTTTTTTTTTTTTGGTTGAGTAATTAGAATGTAGTTTGTTACAGTTAGAACTAAACTTCAGGCTTGTTCAGGATATTTTGAGTATCCGCTGGGAATGTTACTGAAGGTGTGGATCCTGGAGCGATCAGCAGCTCAGCACGAGGCGTGCGGAGGCTCTCCAGCACCTGCACTGTGGCCCTGCAGTATTTGGCATCCGAGAGTGACTTGGTTTGTGAACTCCAAGGAAATGTTTTGTGTGTGCTTTGCTGTATCGCAGAACCCCTTTTGTCCTGTTCTGTCTGTTGTAAGCAAACCCGGCTGCCGCGGCTCCTGAAAAGCGAGAGCGATGGCCACCGTGGGTTCTACTGCTGTGGGACAAACCCAGCCCTGTAACCGGCACGGGCCGGGTGCTGCGGCAGCTCCGGTGTCTGTTTGGGAAGTTCTGTTACTGTTCTCAACACCATGGAAACGATCAGGGGAAAGATTTGTACGTGTGTGTGTGTTTTGCTCCAGAAATAATAAAGGTGTCAGTGCTGTGGGGAGCTGGTGCTGGTTACAGTGACGGGAGCGCGGTGGGGCTGCTACGGGGCTTTGCCGTCACTTCCAGGGGCGCGGGGAAGGGGTGATTGCCAATCGTGCGGGGGGAGGAGGCGTTCGTTCGGCCGCGTCCCGTCCCGCGGAATGACGCCGGGAAATGCCACACGGGACTCCCTGCCCGTGGCCGCCATCTTCCCGGGGGCGCTGGCGCCTCCCGGCGTGCCCCGCGCGCCTGCGCGATGACGTCAGCAGCCTGGGATATAAAAGCGCGGCGTGGCCGTGCGCACTTCCTTTCTTCGGGAGCGGCGTGGTGGGAGCGCTATGGCGCCGGTGAGAGTAGGAGGGAGGCGGCGGCGAGGGCGGCCGGGGGAGCCGTGGGGTGGGTGAAGAGCCGGCTGCCGTCGCGGTGCGAGTGGGGCTTTCCCGAGAGGGCTTCGTGTTCCCACACGGCTGGGCCGGGCCGGCTGCAGTGAGCCGCGCTGGCCAGGAGGTGGCGCTCCCGCTGCCATGTGTGTCCCCCCTTGGGTCGGGTAGAAGTTTTTTTACGGCCTTGTTTGTTAATGTTGGGGAATTCTTTGGTGTTTTAGCAAAAGGACAGAAAATCCAAAAAGTCAACCTGGAAGTTTTGCCTTGACCTGACCCATCCTGTGGAAGATGGAATATTTGATTCTGGGAATTTTGTAAGTCCTGGTTTTGTTCATACTTATGACGCATACTATAATAAAGGCCTTAGTGCAGTAACTGAGTTGCAGTTGAAAAGCTACATTCTAAATGAGTTAAAGCATCAGCTATTCTTTAAAATACTGTCATTTAAAAATTTTTATTTGGCTTTATGTCTTTTACAGACAGTATGCTTCATACCTGTCTATGAATAGAACGGTTTTTTAATTAAATTCTGTTTTAGCATGGAGTGATTTTTTATAATTACATGCTGTAAAATATTTTGGCACTGTTAGTTCTTCTGTCAGGCTGTGAGTGAACAGTGGTTTTTAATGTTGCTACCTGACTAGGGTCCCTTCCCTAGTTCATACCTAGGGTGCCATTCCCTAGTGTTCTATTTCTTTAATCTTGAAACAGGAACAGTTCCTAAAGGAGAAGGTTAAGGTCAATGGGAAAACTGGAAACTTGGGCAACACCGTTCACATTGAACGTCTGAAGAACAAGATCACAGTGACATCTGAGAAGCAGTTTTCTAAAAGGTTGGCATGGGTGTCCTTCTGTTGTGGTTGAGGGGTTTGAACTGTGGGATGTTGAACGTAAAACCAGAGTCATTTAGCTTGGAAAAGATCTTCATGGTCATTAAGTCCAGCCATAAACATGACACTGCCAAATCCACCAATAAACTACATACCTTATGAACATTAATATTCAGCTCTTGCCTGCAAAATGAATTTCAATTAGTGCACTTCCGATACGTGGAGAGATGTTAGCTCTAACCTTCATAGCACTTGTAAATATTAGTGAAACATGTAATTAAAACAGATTTATTATATCAGATATTTTTAAAAAATGCTTTTTAAAACTCAAGGCTTGATTGCTAATTAATGTTGACTCTAACCATATTAATACAGATACTTGATATAGGTACTTAGAAGTGTATGAAGAAAGATGGACCTTTAAAATCACACTGAATTAATGTCATGGATGGCTCTTTGATTACTTAATTGGTTGTATTATAATGAATGTGTGCATGATGTGGGTTGTTGTAAACAAACCTTTCAAGTCAGATGAAGCCTTAAACTGTTTGTTTGTTAGGACACACAAGAAGTGAGTGCACTGATGAGAGGTACAGATTCTTTTCCTGCATCCCTCCCTTTGTTTTCTGATACAGGTGCACCAGAATCTGTTACCTTAGACCAAGGTTTAGAGCCAGTTCTCAAAATTAAGGTTTAGAAGCACTTACCAATGCTTTCTGGTTACTGGCATTTTACTGTGTAGTCAAATGAATAATAAATTCTTACATACCTGTCATGAAAATACACTTTTATTACCTGTTAAATATGATAATTTTCTGTTTCTGGGTGTGACTGCTGTGATGTTGCCCTGCTTGGAGCCGAGCCATGTCTTGGGTGGAGCGCAGACAGCCACAAGGGTTGTTCAGTGAGTCACTTCTAATGTGAAATTCCTGGTTTTCAGGTACCTGAAATACCTCACCAAGAAGTACCTCAAGAAGAACAACCTGCGGGACTGGCTCCGCGTTGTTGCATCCGACAAGGAGACGTACGAGCTGCGCTACTTCCAGATCAGCCAAGATGAAGAAGGATCAGAGTCTGAGGAATAACTGAACCTTGGCTTTATGCTCAATACAGAGTACAAAAGACTAGAACATCTATTTATAAGAACACTTTAACTTATTGGTGAATAAAGATTTTGTACCCTGTTGGACAGAGCATGGTCGGTTTTGTAGTGTTTTTCTTAAATTCTGATTAGAAAACAGCATGGTAATTGTTTGATTTGCAGTTTTCCTTCCACTGCCAGGAATCAGCTGTTCAGTTGGCACTGGTGAAGGTCCCAGTAGGAAAAAACTGAGCCCTTTGCCCAGTACATGTGTAGGACTGTTAAATGAATTTTTAATCAGATTGCTACAAATAGTTCTCGAGCTTGTCGTGACTGAAAGTACCAGCTCCTCCTGTGAATTTATGGGAAGGTGATGGCATAATATTTAATAATATCATTATATAATTATCTGTATATCATATATAGATATTTATATAATATATAATTATATAT
>VZRL01005999.1:0-60555 GCA_013397895.1 Origma solitaria
TCCATCCCTCCACCCTTCCATCCCCAGAATTCTGGCTCCCAGAGGGCTTCTCACAAGATTCCCTTTCCCTTCCTCGAGAAGGAGACGACCACTTATTATTATTTACCAGCGCCCTGCTGTGACAAGGGACCGGCTGTGTGCAAACTCCTCCTTTGCTCCTGTCCAGTGAAAAACCCAGGGAATTTTAAACACCGTCTGGGAATTCTCCCCGGACAATTGCTGCTTCAGACGAACCCATGTCTGCTGCTCCTTGGCAGCCCAAACTGCATGCACCAAGTTCAGCTGGACAGACCAAGGTGGGACACAACAGTTCCGGGGGTGCCCAAAGGTAAAAACCCTGTCATCAGTCAAACCTGAGGGAAATCCAGGGAATGGTGGCCAGTCCAGATGGAAGTGACACACTTGGATCCCCACATCGCCATGGGAGAGCAATAAACTCCTCGGGCCCAGCCCTTCTGACCTATTTCCCCACGTATTTCAGGAAAGATGATGATGTCACTGAGTGGGTTCACAACACCTCCACTCTGAAAACGATTCTACAGCATCTGAAGAGACTTGAAAGGAGCCCCAGTGCCGGTGTTCATCTGGAGAACATTTCGCACTGCATGACCCAAGATTTCCCTCTTTGCATGAGTTCAGTCGCTCCTCTGCTACCGGAGGTTTTGAAATGGGGCTGCTCAACAAAGCAGGAGCTGTTTGATGAATGAAGCTATGCAGCCACAGCTCCGCTGGTCCATCTTAGGCGATTTAAGCCGAGCTGTTGAAAAGTGAGCAAGTCCTTGTGCTGTAAACATGGGAACGGAGCAGTAAATGACATGGCCACCCACTTCTTGGTCCCTTTTCCCTGCCAAAGCAGTAAAAAGGGACCTTAGTGCGAGTGTGAATCCAGCTCTTGGAATGTTTTTCCATTTGCTCGTATTTACGTTAATGAGCGCTGACACTCCAGACTCACATTCCCAGCTCAGTACTTCACCAGACTGACCAGCAACAAAACCAAGGAGATGAGACTAAACAGAGGATTTGATGAGGCTTTTAGTATTATTATGATTATGATTATGATTATTATTTTATTCCTCCAGGCCATGGAAGGAAAAGACAGTGGGCACACGTCTGGTTTCAAAAAGATAACAGCTCCGTTTAGAGACAGGTTTAAAGGCAGGAAAATGAAGAAATTCAAGGAAAATTGTTGTCTGCACACTCATTTAATAGGATTAGTTGGCAATGTTTTCCACTGGGTAAAATGTTCCTCTGAAAAAGGTCAGGCTGCCTGGATGCAGTCCTGCTGCCTGACAGCAGATTGCTTTACCTTCAGTTCAACCAGGAATAAAAGGTGCTGGAAAAGCCTCTTCGCTCAGCAAGACAGCGCTTCAGGAGTCCTTTGCACAAATGCAGATGGACACAAAGTGGACAAGAAATGAAAAGCAACTCCTTTGGTCCATGTGTGGGTCCCTTGCATCCCCTGTGCCCCCAAAACCACAGCATCAGTGACAGGAAAGGGCTGTGGATTGCATTTCCATCCATTTATACATAAATAGGAATGTATCCATGGGATGAGTGATATGGGAATGCACACGTCCAGCGCAGAAAGCCAATGGTATCCAGGGATGCATCAAAAGAAATGTGACCACCGGGGTGAGTGAAATGATTGCCACATTCCTCTCTGTTCTTGTGTTGCTCCGGTTCTGGAGATTCCAACATCAGAAGGACCTGGAGCTGCTGCAGAGAGTGCAGAGGAGGCCATGGAGATGCTTCAAGCACTGGAGGCCCTCTGGAGCCAGGCTGGGAGAGCTGGGAATGTTCTCCTGGAGAAGGGAAGGCTCCAGGGAGAGCTCTGAGCCCCTGGCAGGGCCTGAAGGGCTCCAGGAGAGCTGCAGAGGGACTGGGGACAAGGCAGGGAGGGACAGGACACAGGGAATGGCTTCCCACTGGGAGAGGGGGGCTTGGGGTGAGATCTTGGGAAGGGATTCCTGGCTGGGAGGGTGGGGAGGGACTCGGATGCAATTCCCAGAGCAGCTGTGGCTGCCCCTGGATCCCTGGCAGTGTCCCAGGCCAGGCTGGACATTGGGGCTTGGAGCAGCCTGGGACAGCCTGGAGCAGCAGTGGGAGGTGTCCCTGCCATGGCAGGGGTGGGGCTGGATGGGATTTAAGCTTCTTTCCACCCCAAACCATTCCATGATGACCAGGCTGACCCCACATGTCCAAAATACAGAATATCCCCTGTGTGCTCTGGGACACTGGAAGCTCTGCTTCCCTAGCCTCAATAAACGTGAGCTACATCTGCCCAAATTAATTAAGCGAAGCTTAGTTAAACCTGAATTAATTCCTGTGAGTCTCCTTTATGTCCCAGACAGAGGAACTTGCTCTGATGCAATGTGAAAGCAATGACCATGTCCTAAAATCTCAAACCTCTGGGGTTTCTCTGCTCCCAGTGCCACCCCTTACGAAATGCACCCCCAGGACTCGACTCAACCCATTTCTGCGGCTGAGGGATCTGACAGGGAAGCATTTTCCCCGTCAGGATATCCAAGGGTTTCACACAGAGGTTTAGGATGATTTTGTGCCTGGCTGACTCACCAGCCGTCAGCGTTTCCAGTGCAGATGTCACCACGAGAGGTGACCCTGCAAAGGCCAGGACGTGTCCCAGGCTCCCACAGTGACAGCAGAGCCCTGACATCCCTCATGCCGCGCTTCCACCTCCACCACCCAGGCTTTTCCTTTGCCATCCATCATCCCGATGCTCCTAGCAAGGAGATTAATCATTTCGTGCCTCGTTTTTCCACGGGGGGTGAGTCAAGCAGGGATGACTGAAGTGCCTTGGACACATCCTCAGGACGGTGCCAGGAGGAGCAAGCAGCTTTCCCAGGGTTTGGAGGCAGGAGTGAGACACCGACTTGTGCAGAGCAGGGATTCACTGAGGCCAGTGAGGCAATGGAAAATTTCCTGCTGTTGCAGAAGGTTAGGACCGTCAGAAATGTTTTATTTATTGGGGGCAAAATTTTCCATCAAATGTTCCCTCCGGTCCTTAAAAAATATCTGCCAGGATATTCAGTGATTAGTTTGATAAGATTATTGATCCACCGCATGCTAAAAATAATAAATACTGATTTTATAGCACAATTTTATAGCACAATTATCCTGACTCTTGACCCTGCGCTAACCTTTCCCTGTTCCACAAGGGATAATTATCCCCTTCCCTGCCCCTCAGGAGCTACTGACCTTGCTCCTCTTCCTTGCTAACACATCCTCCCTAGCACATCCTCCTGCTCCTCAAATATCCCCTCTGCAGGCAATTAACATCATTTAGTTACGCTCAGAACAATCTTTTCCCCACAAGTTCTTAGTTTGTTTCCAGTTCAGACCTGCAGAAGGGTTTCCCTGTCTCCAAAATTTTCCTGTTTTCCTACCTCTGTCTAATAAAAGATTATCCAAAGACTTTATCCATACAATTCTTTCCTAGCAAAATCAGGGAATTTCCCCCTAAAGTGGACTGGATTTTAAGCCCTGCTTAAACCTGTACCCATTGTCTGTTGAAGGAAATAAATTGTGGTGGTCTTGTTTCACTGGATGCCCTGAAGTAAGGACGAGAAATCATTTTCCTCTTGGTTTCATGGCAAGGTACAAATAATCCCTGACTATTTTTTAAATTTTTTGGGGGGGGCTGTTAATTGTTTCCAGAGCAAGACATGTCTTTGGAACAGGCCCTGGAATTATCCAGCGAGGTACAGCCGTGAATTTGCAGAGGACATTCCCAAACGTTTCCTGAGGACACCACAGCAGTCCCTGGCGTGGTTTCTCCCAGTCACGGCTCCCAGATCCAACAGAGCAGCTTGCAACCAGCTGGGTACGACCGGGAATGGCTTGGAAAGACAGGGAAAGGCTTCCCTCTTGGAAACAGGGCTGGCTGAGAGCTGATAATTGGGTTTTAAATGATGAAATTCCATGTTCCGGCTGGGTGCAGAGCAGTGCAGAGCAGATTTTCTGCTGCCGGGTGCAGTGAGACAGAAGCTCTGCCGTGGTCCTTCCCCCAGTGCGTGCGGCCGGCAGCTCCCTCTGGAATGTGTCCGAGGATGAGATTCCAAGGTTTCTCTGCCCAGAATGAGGTGTCCAACACTTCTGTGTGTTTGCCTTAAGCCAGGAGTGCTGATTTCTGATGTCACCCTATAAAAGTGATGAATGTCTGGGGGGGTGCGAGTCGTATGGGATTAGCAATTCCGTCTCCCCTGGCATTTGGTGGAGAAAATCAGCACCACTAACAGGATGGGAAAAATCCTTTGGGACTTCCAGAGGTGGCACAGAGGGTGCCATGAGAGAGGACAAGGGAAAATGGCTTCCAGCTGTGCCAGGTGAGGTCCAGGTTGGATGGGGGGAGGGAATTATTCACTGGAAGAGTGGTCAGGCATTGGAACAGGCTCTGCAGGGAAGTGATGGAGCAATTTCCCTGGAAAAGCTCAAAAAATGACATGGGGTTTTCTGATATGGTTTAGTGGTGGGAGTGGGCTGAAGGTTGGACCTGATGACCTTGGAGGTCTTTTGCAATGTAAATTATTTTATGATTCCGTGACTTTTAGACCATGAAGTGTCTGCGGGCCTCCAGGAAAACAGCCAAGTGTTTGTTAGGCTGTGTCTCCTCTGGAGCTGGAATTCAAAGGATTTTAGGGCCTCTATTCCCCACCCACCTTTCACACAGCGGAGCAGAGTGATCCTGCATGGTCACCCAGTTCTGCCCATTTTATTCAGTTTTTAGTCAGTTCGGATCAAATCGAAATTTAACCCTTTTCCTTCTCCACTCCACAGTCACCTCCGGGGGAAAAACTGGGTATTTGATGGCTTGAGTAATTTCTGGCTTCACTGATCTCCATTTGCACACGGTGAGGTTAAGGTTGGGTATTAAGGAATATTTCTTCACCAAAAGGGCTGCTAAGATTGGAAGAAGCTTTCCAGGGAAGTGGTGGAGTCACCACATCCTGTGAATGTGGCACTGGGGACATGGGTCAGAGTTGGACCTGGCAGTGCTGGGATCGTGGCTGGACTCGATGAGCTCAGAGGTCTTTTCCAACCTAAATGAATCCATGATTCCATGACAGGAATTTTAAATTTAAGTTTTAAATTTTAAATTTTATATTTTAAATTTTAAATTTTAAATTTCAAATGTTAAATTTTAAATTTTATATTTTGAATTTTAAATTTTAAGTTTTAAATTTTAAATTTTGAATTTTAAATTTTAAATGTTAAATTTTAAATTTTAAATTCTAAATTCCTAATTTTAAATTTTAAATTCCTAATTTAAGCAGCTCTGTGCCTTATTTCCTAGGAGAACAGAATCATCCAACAATGGGACAGGACTGTGCTCCACCTCTCTGGCACAAGGATCCAAATCCTTCTTTGGTGGCACGGACAGGAATCCAGGACCCAAAGAACAAAGGGACACTGATGTCACCGTGCGTGACGGGGACACCTGGCAGCCAGACCTCGCTCCCAGCTCTGCTCTGCACATGCTGCTGCATCTCTTTGATGCTGAAAGAGCTCAGCAGAATCCATCTGGTGGGAATCTGCCCTGTCCTGCTGGGATGGACAGGAGGGAGGAGTGGATGGCTCCTCTCTCAGGAATTTGTCTCCTCCTGAAATTCCTGTCAAAGGACACGCAAGGCAGAGGAGGAAGGAATTGCTCATATACCGTCGGGTGAGAGGAGGAGAGAGAAGGAGAAAGGGTAAAGAATGCAAAAAAAGGGGAAAAATTTGACTTAAAAAAATTAACAGATTCTATAAAATTTCCTTCCTGGAAGCTCAGATTTAATGGGAACTCCATTGCCTCTGTTCCCCGCACAGGGGAATTCCCTTCCAAGGGATTCCCTTCCGAGGCAATCCCAGGTGATTTCCCCCTTTCCCTGGACCAGACCCACACCAGCCACAGGCAGAGCAGATTCCTGATCCCCCATCACTGCCGTTCCTCCCTGCTGGACCGGGATGTGCTTCCAGGAGACACGAGCTGCTCTCACACACACTCAGCTTCCCTTTGCTCTGACAGATCACTTCCACCGTCCCGTGGAAATCCGACCTTCCCGCCAGGAGCAGGGATGGGATGGAATGGGAATGTCCCACACAGCTCCAGCAGCACAAAACACTCTCTGCATCCAGGCAGAGAACATCTTTTCCCTCCTCTAACCCAAGGATTTTCCTCTCCTCACACCAAGCAAATGTTACCTCCCAGGATGAACTGTGGGATTTCCATGTCGCTTCCTCCAGAAGGTTTAGTGCAGACGCCATCAAATCCTATGGAAAAAGAAACCTTGGATGTGAACGGGCATGAGGTTCGGATTTCATGGGAAGAACAGGGTGCAGGCAAATTTTTATCCTCTCAGGATTGTGCTGAGAGAGACAGAACTTCTATAATTCCATCTGACTCTGGCCTTGTGGGTCCTCTATCCAATCTCCCCACTCAGTTTAGGATAAAGCTCAACCTGTCCCACCCCACTGAAGATTTTTCACTTGTGCAAGACTTGTTCTGATGCCTAAGATTTCTTTTCCAGACATCAGTTTAAACTCAAATTATACTTTTCTTTGTGAATCCTGATCCCTGGACCAGCTGTGGTTTGTTGGGTCTGTTTGGTTCATCCCAACTCCCTTCCCATCAAAGAGGGAAACTGTCCCCGATGGTTTTTGTCACTGGAGAATGGTTTTTCCTGTCAATTGTCAGAGAAAAATACCCAGCATTTCTTTGGGAAAAGGCTCAGGCAGGTGGGAATGACATTTCTGGTGAGTGGAGCAGCAAAAGGCGTGGATCAGGGGTTGGAATTTCAGTTTTCTGAAGTTATCTAAGTTACATCTACAAATATAAGCATCGAGTTGTCCTAAAACCCCTGTGGTCTGAATAACAGCCCTGCAGAACCTGGGTTGAGCTGGTGGCCCTGTCCCCAATCCCATGGCTGCAGGACATGGAGCATCCCCCATCGTTTTCTGGTGTCTTTGTCTGGTCCTGGACCAGAGTAGTCCAATTTCAATAGAGATCCTCTATGAATTAGTGAGAAAAATACAAAATTCCGGGATATTTAATGAATTGTGGCTATGCCATGGGGTAAAAAATGAAGAGATCACTCTTGGTCAGTTGGCCCTGTCCTAAATATTTCATTTTCAGGCTTTTTCTGTGAACCTTCAGGCTTTTTTTCCACAGATGAACATCTGAAAGCTCACAGGGGCAGAAAGAGGGAAGGAAATTCCCCTGGGATTCCTGGAGCTCTTCTGGCTGATCCTCCTCTTCCCCATGACATCACACAATTCCCTAAAACTTAACCCTAAAAAAAATGAGGTTTCAGTGAGCACCAGAACTGAGGGGGTATGTGGGTGAGACAAAGACCTCTTGAGCAGTAATAAATCCTCCAATTATTCCAAATACTCAGGGAATCCCAAGCAGAGAGTTTTTACAGCCACTAATCTGTGTTTTTTTAAGGACCAACCTCCACGTGTCATTTATCTGGAAGTTTCATTGATCTCCACGTTTATAATTTATTATCTCTAACTTTACAACCATTTTTAGGATCACTGCATCCATCAGTCACAGCAGCACTTCCTAAAAACCCTCTTAACCCCCAGACAGAAATGAGCTTAAATGTTGCTTTTCCTGCCATTAATTTTTGATTATAATGAGTAGCTGAGCATGACTTTTCTTGATTTTGGGGATATAAAAATAGAGGTAAAATCTCTTTGATTCCTGGTGATTATTTGGAGGAATGTACATGAAAATAAGGAATCCCCAATTCCATCAAACAAAATTCCTTCATTTCTGAAATCTCCAAGTGACACCGCAATGTTGGTTCCCAGATTTCACTGAATTTTAAGACAAATCTTTCCGGGTAATTTTTTTTCTTGTTTGATTTTTTTGGTTGGTTGGTTGGTTGGTTGGTTTTTTGGTTTCTTCTTTTATTTTCTTTTTTTTGTTTGGGTTTTTTGTTTGGTTTTGGGGTTTTTGTTTGTTTTGGGGATTTCTTGTTTGGTTTTTTGGTGGGTTTTTTGTTTGTTTCTTTCTTTTGGTTTGGTTTTTGTTGGATTTTTTTGTTTGCTTGGTTTTTTGTTTTGTTTTGATTTTTTGGTGGTTTTTTTGGAGGGGGGTTGTTAGTTTTGATTTTTTCCCTGTAATTTATTTTTGGTACAAAATTGTGCCCTGGTTTTTAAAATTTTTTTTTTTTCAAATCTGATTCTGCCCATATTAATTTGAGGCAGCAAAGGGGAGTTTGCTGATCAACGGAATCCCTAAAAAACTTCTCTATAAAGCATCTGTGTAGAAAAATATATTCATCCTCATGAAAGACAAAATTCCCCCAAATTTTTATTGCTTAAGAAAATAAGTTGAGCTCTAATCTTAGAATTTTAAACATTGCCAAAAAGACAAAAAACCCACTCCACCTTTTCTCCAAAATAAAATCAACTCAGCCTCGCAATTTCTGAGGGATGTTTGTATAATCTGGTCTTAAAAAAATTTGGTGAAGGAGATTCCAACCCTGTTTCCATAAATCAGCTGCAAAAAATAAATATAAAAAATATTTTAAAAAATTTAAAAAATAAATCTCTTCTTGGAGACGTTTTGATTGAGGGCTTGGTTGTTTATTTGTTGTTTGTTTGGTTTTTAGGTTTTTGTGTTGAATTTTTTGCCTTAAGTCCCCTGCATTTTTCGTATTTTAATTTAATGTCAGCACTTTTTATGCTCACTAGGATAGGAACAAAGGGATTCCCTTTCTTCCTGGATGGATACTTCCAGTCTGACATTAATACACTGCAAACTCAGGAAATGCCAAGGAAAAATGAAGGAAATTTAAAGGAGAAGGAATTCTGCAGGATTTGTAAAGCTTTCTCAGTCAGTGGAAGTTTCTCCTACAGGAGTTTCACACCCATTTATACCAAAATTAATCAGAGGAATGAGCACCCTTCGCTTTTTGTCACATCAGCATCAGAGGGTGACATTTCTTTGGCAAAAAAAAAATCTTCTTATGGAAAAAAAAAGATTTGGCAAAAATAAATTACAAATTTATTGTTTTTGGCGAAAGACTCATTGAAGTCTGCGAGCAGAGCTGAAAAGGAAAGCTAGGTTACCTTGACAGTTTTAATTAAAATTGTTGAGAAATTGAGGGTTATTTTCAAAATCAGTTTTTAATTTTGAGTTTGGGCTTAACGGAGGATTCATTTAAAAATATTGAAATGCAAACATTGAAGGAAAATGTATCAAATCTCTGCAAGAGAAGAGACTCAGGCTTTGAACTGCTTTAATCTTTCTTTTTCCAAATCACCAATAAATTAAAGAGGAGAAACATCAGTCTCCAACACTCTGGGCACCCTTTAATTATTATTTTTCTATAATTCACACTCCAAAAGCTGTGAGCTGCTCTTTTCCAAGGAAGACAAGTCTGGATGAGGGAAGAAATGCAGGGGTCCCTGGTGTTAACCATGGGTGGCAGCTTCTCCCTGATGGCAAAGTGCTGTGCACTCACAGGTTTTTTGATGGCCATGAGGAATTCCAGGAGGAAATTAAAAAGGAAAAAAGGAAAGGAGAGCTGGGAAAGCCCCGTGCTCTGTATCAAAAGCACCACTCATGTTTAATGTCTAAGGACATAAATTTTTTTATTATTATAATCAGTCCTCGTTAAATCAGTCAACAAGGCCGGAGAACAAGGAAATGAATCCGAGCCTCTACCAACATTTAAGGGAAAAATCTGGAAAATTCATGGGGTAGTCTGAGGCTCCTTTCTTTCTTCTGAGTCCATCCATGGGGGATCCCCAAAATCTGCTCTGAGAGGCAAAGTGCTCCTTAGGAGAGCTTTCCTAAGGGAAAAGCTTTCCTTTTCTGGTAGGGAAAGGAGGAGTTGGTCAGAAAGATGTGCTCTAATAGGGTGCTCTCTTCACATGTTCCTGGGATTTAGGACTTCCCAGACTCCCAGCGCTGACCCACTAGATCAGCCCCAAACCCACACTGCCACAGGCAGCAGAACTGAAAAATTTGGAAATGGATGAAGTCAGTGTCTTGCTCAGCTGCGGCTCTTTTCTCCTGTGTTTGTGTGTCCTCAATCCCATTTTTTTCCTGCTGCTGTGAAATGTGGGACAAGGCCCGGCACGTTTGGTTTCTGGAGGCATTTTGGCCAAGAGGGATGGGTTCCATCCACAGGAAGGTCCTGTGTGAACAGCTGGGAAGGGACACCTCCCTCAGGCACATCTGATCACAAATCCACAGCTCTCCGATGCTGCACAGCTCCAGATTCCAAAGGATCCGCAGAATCCTGGAATCATTTGGTCTGGAAGGGACCTTGAAGATTCCCCAGTTCCAACCCCCTGCCATGGGCAGGGCACCTTCCACCAGACCAGGTTTCATTTTTTCTCTGTTGAAGCTTATGGATTTATTATCCTGTGATCACTGCTTCGTTCTTCCTCTTCATATTCCACACATTCCCACATATCCTCACGTATTCCTGTTTACATTACATTTTCTCCAGGTTTCCCCTATTTTTGCCCAGGGCTTATCAAGCATGGTCCCGACAAGTGAAGGAACTGTCAGACAAGAGGATTTCCTTTCTGTGGAATCACTCCTACAGAGCCTGCAGGTTTGGGAGGCACAGGGGAACTGCAGCTCTTCATTTGGGATTTGGATTTTGGATTTTGCACAGTTTTTATGTCCTGAAACTCTCCCAGCTCAGGGCTGGTGTTCCCCAAGTTCCCAAGGGCTCCAGAGACACTGAGGAAGTAAATGAGGACTAAAAAGCAAAGGAAGTGAAAATAAACCTCGTGAAATACAAACCCTACAAAACACAGGCGAGAAAACTCTGTGAAGGGAGGAAGGGAGGAAGGAAGGAAGGAAGGAAGGAAGGAAGGAATGGTGCGGAAGGAAGGAAGGGAGGAAGGGAGGAAGGGAGGGAGGGAGGGAGGGAGGGAGGGAGGAAGGAAGGAAGGAAGGAAGGAAAGAAGGAAGGAAGGAAGGAAGGAAGGATGGAAAGGTCTCTTCTCCATCCATCTGCTTTCTCTTTCATTGCACAACCTGATTTGATTATTTGATTTATGGCTCTGGGAGGCACTAATTCCACGGTGTTGACACCCGAGAAACTCAGGGAAGAACCATTTCCACTGGAGACAAATGGATTCAGTTTTCTCTGGCGCAGCTGAGGAACATTCCCAGGGCAGAGGAGCTGCTTGGGAGCCGCAGCCTTTGGGGCTCAAATCCCAGCTCTGGGCTCGGATCCACATTTGCACCACAGAGTCCCCGTGTGTCTGCAATTGTCCATCCCCCGCTCTGGTGGATTCAATTTTCAGATGGAGACATCTGGATTTAGTTGTCCGGGTGAGCAGCAGCCTCTCAGCTCTCTGTGGAGGTCCAAGGCTACATGGAGCCATCCAACGCTGTTTGAAAGATTTGGGATATTGGGAACATCTGCACAGGCTGGCAGATATGACCAAGGACCTGCAGGACACTCATGTCCTTCTGCAGCACCAGCTGGGGATGAATTACTCCAGGGGATCTCAGGTGGTTCTCAATGTCTGTATTTCATGGAGTCGTGAAATATCCTCATTTGGAAGGGGCCTAAAATGATCATGGAGTCCAACTCCTGGCTCTACACCGTCCCAACAATCCCACCCTGGCCATCCCTGGAAGCATTGTCCAAATGCCCCTGGAGCAGCCTCGGGGCTGTGCCCATTCCCTGGGGAGCCTGGGCAGTGCCCAGCACCCTCTGGGGGAAGAACCTTTTTCTGATATCCAACGTAAACCTCTCCTCTATCTGTGCAGAGGTCCCCTCTGCATTCCTGGTGTTTGGATTATTGCACCAAAGGGATATTGGTCAATGCATCCAGCTAAGACCAGGAAGTGATTTCACCAAACTTCAAAAAACCTCTGAGTTTGGTCCCTTCAACATTTTGCTCTCATGGTCACACCTCATTTTAGGTGTCTGATCTTTGTTAACTGGACCCCTCCCATGAAATAACCTGAAATACCAGACTTTCACTTAGGCTTCAAAAGAGAGTCTGAGAAGAAAGGAAAAAATGCAAGCCATTATTAACAGTCAGAAAATAAAATAAAAAACCACTGTCAGGAGGCTAAATTTCTAAAAAATTTCTTAAATTTCTAAAAGATGTCTCTGTAAGTGTCTCAACACAATTTTCCCACAACAGGTGTAATAATGGTTCCCTCGGAGATGTTGATTCCAGTGCTCAGACTATCACAAAATGTCTTCTGAGTCTCAGACCACACCAGTCTGAGCTGTCTCCTTTGTCAAAGTTTGTTCTTTCCTCCAAATACTTCACCCAAACCAAAAAATAATCCTTCTGTTGGTATTCGTACTCCACATTGTGCTCCAAGTCTCCTTTGGTCTCTTGTTTTATGCAGATCAGAATCTCGAATTGGAGGAGGCAAAACCACTTGTGTCCCATCCCCATGGGAAGTTTGGGATGCTGGGAATCCGTCGAAGTGCCGCGGAGCGATAACGACCTGTGGATGTGAGTTTAGGGCCAATGTTTAGGGAAAGCTGATGCTAAAGACCCTCTGGGGTTTTTGTTAAGTTACAGATTGCATCTCTACAGATGTTAAAGACCTTTTTTGTTAAGTTACAGCACCAGTGTCAGCCGCAGGCACTCCTGGAGACTCCTTGCAGGGATTTTGGGAGAAGATTTTTTGTCCTTGGGAGAGGCAGCTGGGATAACCCGTGCTACTGGAAATAACAGCTGCTATTTAGGGAACAGAATTCCTCGATTTTATTCCTTTATTTATTTATTTATTTCCTTTATTCCTTGATAAATGTCTGAAGTCTGGGCCCAACCTGCTCACCTTGAGCTGCTCCCATGGCTCCAGATGTTCCAGACACCCAGAGGGATCTCCAACGGCTCCGTGGAGCTGAGATTTGGCAATGCACCCAACCTTCAGTTCCTAATTAAAGCGTCTGGGTTTGGTTTCTGCACAGCCGAGAGAAGCAATCCATCACGGGTGTGTGAAGCACTGGAACTGCGTGGGTCAGCCCCAGGTTCCTCCCCTGGTACCGGAGCAGATAATGAGGACACGATCCGGTTCCCCAAACATAGACATCTCGTGCCATGGACATGTCTGGGAATTCACACGTGGCTGGCAGCTCCAACCCAGGCCCCTTGGGGAGTCAAAATCCTCCTGCAACGGCAGATGGAGAGCAGATTGATGGTGGTGATTTTTGTCTTTTCTTTTTATTCCCTTTTATACATTTTTATACCCTTTCCCTTCCCTGGTACCCTCTACACACACTCCTTGTACCCTGCACAAACACTCCTTGTGCTTTACCCCCACATGTTCATAACTCTTGCACTGTGATATTTAGCTTCGTTTGGGGTCTTGCAAAGTGAGGAAAACCAAACATTTTTACAATCTTAGAACTAGAGGCTCCAACCCTGGACAGAGCCTTCTCTCTGGGACATGTTTTTGTAAACTCGGCTGTAGTCTCACTTGGGTGGGTGGTTCATTAGAATAGGGGACAATTACTTCATATATTAAGATTCATATTGGGGGATTTTAAGTGGATATGCTAATTTTGTGAAGTTCATAAAAATCCGGTACGGATTGTACGAGGAGCTCGCTTGGTTCCGGCTCGTCGCTCCCTCCTCAGCGTGTTTTCCACCTTTGATGAGTCTGGGCACCTCGGATCCTATTAAACCGAGGTAAATTCCCTTTGCGCACTACTCCTGTGTCTGCTTCCTATTTTTACCAGCCTGTTTAAGGTGTCAAGATGAGTCTGAAAGGAGCCAAGCACACAAAGCTGCGCCCCTAATTTAGGGCAATGTAGGATTTTTGAGCCCATCCTAGCGAGGCTGAGCAATTTTCCCGATCCCTGTATTATTCTCCCTTCCCATCCAAGCCAGAGCAGCCTGGACACTTCAGTTCTGCCTGTGATTCACTGCGCTCACACCACACCCAGCACGGGGAGCATCAGATTTCACGGGTTTTTCTGAAAATGTCACCACTCACACCACAGCCCTTCACCCGCATGGCACCAGCGCTGGCATTCGGAGAGGGCTTCACTCCTGCACCAAAAAACCCATGGGCTGCCCACTAAAAATGCAAACAGAGAGCTGGGAGAGGCACTAAAATACACCTAAAATGCAAATACAGAGCTGAGAGAGCCACTAAAAGAAAAAGCCTTCTGGTAGCAGTTTAATTTTTTTTTTTTTTTTTTTCTCCAGTGCAAAGCTAAAATTTAGCCCTGTTTTTCATATTAAGCGTATTTGGGGGTTTTGTTTTTCTGTGTATTCCATCATGCAGCAGGTTATGTGCTTACAAGAAGTTCATGTTAAAAGGCCATAAAAATGAAAAATTAGCGTTGTCTTCCCAAAAAAAAAAAAAAAAAAGGAATGATTTAGCAGAGGATAATTTGGCTTCTCCTGAAGGTCTGAGCTCTGCATTGATTTGTATTTGAATTTTGCACAGGAGTTATGCAACTCCCTGGACGGTGCTTAGAACTTAAAGGATGAGGTGGTGACAAATGCTGGGAATGACATGGGAGGAAAAAATGGATTTTGCTACGTGAGCCATCAGGTTGTCCTGAGAGCAATCCATTTTGGGAAGGACTGACGCAGACAGGAATGACCATCTCGCACTCTGCTTTATGTCCCCGTGGAAGTGTGGCCCACAGATTGCCCAGGAAAAGGAGGAGAAGGGAGAAATCCAAATTATTGCTGACGTCTCCTCCAAAAATGTGAGATCCCGGACTAATTGTGGCCAGATGTTGTAGTAGGGAATAAGAAGGAAAATCTGGTTTATTCTCACTGAAGGTAGCAAAGCGTGGAAGAGTTTCACAGCAGCTGCAGCTGAGGGGGAAAGCCAACCTTTTTCCAGAAACTGTGGAATAATGAGAAGGAACGCGTGGATTTTGGAAGTCCAGTCCTGCTAAAGGACTCAAGGCTCTTGACTCGAATAAATTAAATAAATATTAACTGAACTTTCCAGGAATCCTGAAATGAAAATTGACTCTTTTAGGCTGGAGGGTTACGTTTTTGCGTTTTTTTCCTTTATTTTTAAATTGATAGACACGTTTTCATGGAAATGAAAAGAAGAAAAAAAATCATAATGTAGCTGTCCTTAGACCTGGCTTTCAAATGGCTTGCTCCCAGCATCATCCAGGTTTGATTCCATTATTATTTCTCCCAATTTTTAAGCTCATATGACAATAATATTGTAATTTGAACCTTGTATCTACGGCAGCTCAGAGAAAAATTATTTCCGCAGCAGATATAAAATGCCATTGACGCTCTGAGACAGACTCATCCAAATCCAAGGCATTTCTGTGATCATTGGCCAATATCAGCCATTTAGGCTCCCAAATCCCTCACACTCCATCTGAAAAATATCACCCTGATAGCATGGTTTTTATGGTGGCAGATTCCTAAATCTCCCACGCAGAATTCCCATTGGAGATGGCCAGACACCCACTCCTCCAGGTTTCAGCCATCACGTCCTTTTACTCTTCCAAAACCCCCATCAGAATTCCTTAAATTCAGCCTTAATCCGAATTTAAAATTCTCAACACATCCCATCTCCATGCCTGGATTACATCTCAGCAGAAATTGGCAGCTGTACTTCGGTCCTGACTCTTGACAAATCTTGTGTTAGTAGAGCAAGACATCTAAATACAATTCCGAGATTATCTATTTCTGTCCGGACACTCATGGGAAGTTTCTCCACCAGTGGATCCGTTCCCCCATCCAGCTGTAACCCCAAAGACTTCAGGTGAATTTATATTTATATCCCATTTTGTCAGAGCTTGGATGGGTCTCCAGCATTAACGGCAGAGGTCAAAGGGCAGGAGTGGAGCCTTGCTAGGCTCGAGACCAAGGTTTGCAGAGACTGAGCCTAATCTGAGCTCCTGGCACTGTGAAAGCGAAGTTTCCCTTCAAACCAGCTTTATTCTAGTGCCCTTTCTACTCCTGCTGCGTTTTGATTATTGACGGGAGGTTAATGAGGGTGAGAAAGATAAGAGTGACTCCAGAGACGTTTGAGATAAGAAAGTTCAGAAGACCACAAACAACAAACTGATTTGGGACTCGACTCCAGCTTTACCTCACCCAGCTTTTCCAGTGTCATTCCCTTCAACAAAGTGCCATAAAGCAATTGGGATTTATGATCTTTGGCAAAGTCAAGCGATTGTTTCCATTAAGTGCTGTGGACAGCCCGACCAAAGAAACTTCCAGAGCCAACGTCCAGAGGCTTCCATGTTCCAGGGATGCTTGAAAGCCCTGTGGTGTTTGTCATTCTCCACTGAGCTGTGATCATGGCAAAACCATCCCAAGCACTTCAGATGTCCCTCAGGAGTCCCAGGATGGGCCCAAAGCTGCGTGAGCAGCAGGCTGAGGCTGATTCCCTCCTCTGTTCATTCTCCTGAGCCCCCACTGGCAGAGCTGCTTCAGCTCTGGGGATTCCAACATCAGCAGGAGCTGGAGCTGCTGCAGAGAGTCCAGAGAGGCCCCGGAGCTGCTCCAGGGCTGGAGCCCCTCTGCTCTGCAGCCAGGCTGGGAGAGCTGGGGGTGTTCCCCTGGGGAAGAGAAGGCTCCAGGGAGAGCTCCGAGCCCCTGGCAGGGCCTGAAGGGCTCCAGGAGAGCTGCAGAGGGACTGGGGACAAGGCATGGAGGGACAGGACACAGGGAATGGCTTCCCACTGGGAAAATGGAGATTTAGATGGGATATTGGGGAGGAATTGCTGTCTGGGATGGAATTCCCAGAGCAGCTGTGGCTGCCCCTGGATCCCTGGCAGTGTCCCAGGCCAGGCTGGACAGGGCTTGGAGCAGCCTGGGACAGTGGGAGGTGTCCCTGCCATGGCAGGGGGTGGAATGGGATGATCTTTAAGGTTCTTTCCAACCGAAATATTTTCTCATTAACTGTAATTATAACAGCTCGATTTTAGTGATGAGCACTTACCCAATTACCTCAGAGCATGATCCAGAATTCCCTAGTTTCAGCAGAAGGGATTGACTGATGCCCTGTTCATCCTGATGGTCCAGGCTGGTGAGCAGTTCTCCTGCTATTCTTGGAGATCTCCCCAAATCCCATAGAAGACTTCTAATTTTCCTTTTTTCTTCCTGAGTTTGACCTCCTGATCGTAAAATCAGGCCAGTAACTGTGCAGGTGTTGGGAAGAGATAACATCGTGAGGGTGGTGGTGCTTGGAAAAATAATTGTGACAGATAAATTGGAGAAATTGTCATTCACATCTTGAGATTGGTGACAGAGGTCATGGAAGTAGAAAAAGAGTCCTTTAAATGTGATGTTACAACTTGACATCCTAGGAAACATTTGCCACGGTCTGTTCATGGAATTATGGAATTCCAGAATGGTTTGGGCTGGAAAGGACATTAAGGATCATCTCGTTCCTTTCCTGCCATGGCCAGGGACACCTCCCACTGTCCCAGTTTGCTCCAAGCTCTGGCCAAACTTTCCTTGGACACTTCCAGGGATCCAGGGACAGCCACAGCTTCTCTGGGAATTCCATCCCAGCCCCTCCAAACCCTCCCAGCCAAGAATTACTTCCATACATCTAATTTAAACCTACTCTCTTAAATTTAAAGCCATTAATTTAAATTTATGAGATTATGTCCATTTCCCAGGTCTCCAGCCCTCGAGAGTGAGAAAAAGGAGCTCTGAGTTATTACGTGGAAAGCAGGAATCTGCCCAAATCTGCAGCCATTCCCAAGAAACAGATCAGTGAGTTATCAGGCTCATTCCTCACTTCAAAGATTCATCCTTGTCCTGAGAGCATCCTCCAGCAGCGAATTGGGAAATCACAGTAGTGCAAAATCCTTGGGAAGCCTCATGTGTACCCAAGGAAAATGAAAATGAGTGCTTAGCTTAGAAATTGGTGACATCTTTAAGAGAAACAGTCAGATGTCTGTGTCTGAATTTATTATCAGAGTGGAGTTTAAGGAGTGCTTTGGGCATTTCAGAGCCTTTATCCCTTCCGAAGCATTTGGAAATGATAAGAAAAAATTTCAAAGCTCTTTCCAGCCCGAAATTTGCTGCGAGGTAAAAGTTCCCTCTCTTCGCTTATCAAGAAACAGATTAATGGCGACAGAAGGTGCAGTGTAAACGATAAGCAGAACAAAGCTCACTCAGCAGTTCTGGTTTGGTTGTTTCATCCTTGGAAAGAGAATCCCAACGTTGGAACAGCTGAGGGAGAACCACACGGTGAGGCTTTTCCAATGAACACTTTTTGTCTCTTTGCTTCCACCTTTTCCTCCAGGGTTCAGTGGAAGAGACGGATGGACGGCAGAAAGCAAACTCCGGGAGCTGAGAAGCTCTTTGAAAAGGCCATAAAATGTGTAACATTTTATGACAGGCCATAATTTATTTTCTTTCCCAAGCATTATCTCTGCTCCAGGTTATTTTATGGCTTTCTTCGTGCTTCTTGTAAAGAAAGTTGGGCACTCGGATCAGCCAAGTCAGAGCATGTTAAAAAAGCACTTTGCCCACTTCTTTCAAAGCCAGTGAATCACCTGGCTGGCCACATTCCCAGTTTTCCCTTAGGAAATATGGGAAAAATAATTTTGCACTTTTTTTATTTTTTTCTGTTCTGGAAGTTCTAATGTCAAGATGCTCTTCCATGTATTATTATTCCCTTTAGGAGGTCATTCAACGAACTTTTTATCTGGTTTTCCTCATAATTTCAAGGAGAGGAGGCGTTGGTTAAATCAGGATCTAGGCCTCTCCAGCTGGATTTGTAAAATCTGATTCCTACTAAACCACTCAACATTCCTACATTAAACAGGAAAATTAAGGCAATAAGTTGAAATTAGGAGCAATCAGGGTGTGCAGCTTTCAGATCCTGGAGGTTTTCCCAAATTTAGGAGTCACACAGGGCACAGGGTCTAACCTGGCACGTGCAGTGTGACCATAGACAAACCTTTGGTTCCTTGTTCCTACTGAAATTCAGGAAATCTTGGCTTCATGTTGCAAACAGACACTGAAAATCCCACGATTTACTGCAAACCATTAAAGGAAGAGACCCTCAAGGGGACTTTTTCCCCATGGTCCTGTTTATATTAATTTATTATTAATGATGAGAAAATGGCTTTAAGCAAAAAAGCTTAAAAAAAAAAAAAAAAGAACATCTAAAAAAATCCCCCAAACCAAAACTAATAAAAACTCTAAATCTCACTGATGACTTTCATTTGGGAAATTCTTAAGGAGTGTGGTTGAGATTTTCTTTTCGTGAGTCAATTTTCTCCTTTTTCCTACTCCTTGTTCACATCTTGGCTTTGTGAGGCTGAAAAATTCGATGACAAATTACGGGGAAAAACCATAAATGGAAGAAATTAGGAATTGCAGCAAAATGATCCCATCGCTCTGAAATTTCCAAGTTGTGTCCAAAGTGAATGGTAAGTGGATAAAGTCGTGTCCTTTAGGAAAAAAGAAGTCAAGGGATAAATGCTCCAAGATATTTAAATTCCTCTTGAATTCCCATTCAGGCTCTGTGACACTCGGGATTTTGGTATAGAAAAGAGACAAATAAACAGCTGAAAATCCAAAAAAATAAAATATAAATTGGCCTTTTTGGACACTTAATTCAGTCAAAATATTGAAAACATTACCCTATTTGTGAGTGTTTTGATATCTCCATCTTATATTAATATTCTTTATAAGAGCAGCTCAATGGCTTTGTTTGAAATTAAATATTTAATTTTAATATAGCTAAGAACTGGATCCAATTTTCAGATGAAGATACCTGGGATCAATGAAAAGGATCACAAAAAATTGGCTTTTGTGATCCTTTTCATTGGATCCTTTTCAAGGACAAAGAATCCAAGGATTTTGCTTTCCAAGCCCAACATTAACGTGCACAGGGAGCATCACACTGAGGTTCAGCCTCCGCTCTTTTCCACAGTTTTCTCTCCCAGAAAATGCCAAAATATCAGTGGATTCAGGTTTTCCTTAATCCCTATGGATATGCAAAAAACCTTTCACCAATAAAAACAGATGCTGTGATAATTATCTCCAATTTGAGCCCCCTTTTGTCTCCCTATTCACTCTACTCACAATAATTTCAACATTCAAATTCAAAAGTTTCTGTTGTTATCCCTCAAAAATGTATTTTTAAATTAATAGTAAATTTGTCTTTTCTCTTTAGATGTATTTGCAATATTTCATTGAAAATCTTGGTGTTTTTATCTTAAACCTGATCTGTCTTCAGGTCGCAACTGTGATATAAATTTAGAAGCAATTTAGAAGCAGTTTGGATTTTTCCTGCAGTAGTGCCTCAGTCCAGCACTTAAACTATAAATTCCCTCAAAATCCCAGCAAAACCAGACAACAGACCATATGAAGTTTGAAATATGAAGATAATTCAAGTTTTGTAAACCCTTAAATGCTGAATTTCAGCTCTTTCTTTGCTTCTTTTAGACTTTGCTGTGTGTGGCCACTTCCATATTTACAACCAGATTTACAAGGTGAAATGGAGGCTGCGGAATAAATTCTAAATTACGGCAAAGCTCTTGAAAAAGGTCCCCCACAAAGTCATAAAAATGATCCATCTGCCTGGGATATTCCAGGGCCTTTTCCACACAGGCAAATGGAGCTTTTGTCCAGCAATAATTCCTGCAAACCTCCCTCATAAATATGCGCTAATCAGTGCTGAGAGTTGCTCAAGTGGGTCATAATTTTCCAACTGAACTCGCCTTTGTCGCCACTATTTTCGTTTGGATACCTGACCCTGAATTATTTCTAAGGATGCAAAGGAATTGCCTCTCAGGGAAAGATAATTCCTGGGATTAAAGCACTTTGGAGGAGACACCCTACAGGTGACCTGGCATCGGAATTCCTCCTGCTGCAGACTCAGCAGATTGGGATAAAATTCCCTGGGGACGTGATAAGATAAATCATGTGGAAAAAAAAAAAAAAAATTAAAAAAGAGTTTGCTTCGTGCCAAGCCCATCTGGTGGATCCAGAGGAGATGAAAAATAATTGAGTAAGAATAATTTGCAGATGAAAGGAGGACGCAGATAATTAATAGCAGAGATACTGCCTGGATTAATAATTCTGTTTATCATGTTCACACAGCAAAAAGTCAACCACGATCATCCCAGTCTGGCATTGAGGCTGAAAGCTCAGATGTGGAGGTCTAAAGACACCAAGAGGGAGCTTTATCTTGCCTAACTTTATCAAAATTTCATTATATTCCGTAGGATATTGGACTATAATCCACCTCTAATCACTAGAGAGAGTTAGGCTCCTGGAAGGCATGGAAAATAGGGAAGGAAGCATTGGAAAATGATTCAGCAGAATTTTTTTTAATATTTAAGTAATTTTCCTGTATCAATGATCAATTTTTTAGTGGGAGGCGGAACAAGAATCTGTTGTGCCTTACACAGTCAAATTCATTACTGGCAGCAATCTGGACATGGAAAGATGGTCAGGAATATTAAAACCCTATTTTTGGATATATTTAATCTGTTTAAAATAGAAAGCTAAGGGGGGAAAAAAAGGGGGGGCCAAAAGAAATTCTAAATTTGATTAAAAGACAATGATTTCGAAATCTACTCTCTTCCACCTCAAAGCCATTTCCCCTTGTCATGTATCTCCTTGTCTCTGTAAATAATCTCTCTCCATCTTTCTTTTAGGTTCCCTTCCCTACTGAAGGCAAAAATCATCTGCAAAAGTCTCACCCCAGCTCCCTTAAATAACCTTGAAACACATGGAATTACCTCCTGAAGGTTTCTATCTTTGCCCCAAACTCCTTAATTTGGATTAATTACAAACTAAAGATGTTCTTTAAGCTTTGGAGGCGTGGATTGAGATGAATCCAGAGTGTGTTTATGGATTATCTTTTGGGGTTTTTAGTGCCGTAAGGTGTCAGATGTAGTCAAGAGCCTTAAGAATTAAAATCCTGACCTAATTTAAGGCACAGCATAGGGACTGTGTCTGGTTTTTTCCACACTTTAAGTCTGAGATTTGCTGTGCCCAAGGGTGCCACAACAAATGTGAATGGAGTGAAAAGGGGTCATAAAATATGAATTCAGGCTGCTATGACACAAATCTAAATGTCAGGAATCAGGCATTATGGAAGTCAGGAAAAACCAGGATGAGTCAATCCCCGAGGTGAAAGAATTCAGCCAGATTAATCAGTGGAGTCCACAGAGACTGGAACGCTCAGATTATTCCTATAACATAAAACCAGACATAAAAAAAGGCAGGAACATTTATTGTGACTCAAAGAAAAGGTTAAAAATGAGCCATGAGGAAATTATGACATTGTCTCTATTGCTAAACCTGGAAATTTTACTGCAAGTGTTAAACTTTTCAGTATCTGGATTTTAAAGCTTTATATCGTGGTGATTCTATGGAATTTGTGTTCTTTCCTGGAAAATTTTGTAAAAAAAAAAGCAAAGGCCGACATTTCACAAAAGCGACGACCCAAAAAAAGAGCAACCGCGTTGCTAAACAAAAATAAATGTGAGCATCCAGGAGGAGATTCTGAAATTTCAAAATGGGCTTTCATGTTGAAATAATACAAAAATCTGGAGGCCTCTTGCAGAATAGGAAGTTTTGGTGGTAAAAATTGTCTTTCAGAAGTGGAAAATGTTTGGGACAAGTTTGTATAAGATAAGACTTATCCTCATTTAACACCAGCTTGGATCTGCTTTCATAGGAGATATTCCCTTTATGTGTTGATTTCCTTAATTCTAATAATTTTTCCATTGAATAGTCCCGAATGTCTTCCAAACTCCCATGAGGATCAGCGATGCGTGTGACAGGCTGGTGGCACCAGAGCTGCAGCTCTTCAGCTCCACCCCTGGCAGGTGGCCCTGCTCCAAAGAATAAAATGGAAAACTCCCATGGCACAATTACAGAATTCCAGAATGGTTTGGGTTGGGAGGGACATTAAAGCCCATCTTGTTCCACCGCCAGCCACAGGCAGGGACACCTCCCACTGTGCCAGGCTGCTCCAAGCCCTGTCCAGCCTGGCCTGGGACACTGCCAGGGATCCAGGGGCAGCCACAGCTGCTCTGGGAATTCCATCCCAGCCCCTCCCCACCCTCACAGCCAGGAATTCCCAATTCCCAATATCCCATCTGTCCCTGCCCTCTGGCAGTGGGAAGCCATTCCCTGTGTCCTGTCCCTCCCTGCCTTGTCCCCAGTCCCTCTGCAGCTCTCCTGGAGCCCTTCAGGCCCNCCATGGCCCCCGCTGGATTCACTCCAACAGTTCCACGACCTTCTGATGTTGGACTCCAGAGCTGAGCACATCACTCCAGGTGGGATCTCACAGGGGAAGAGGAGAGCAGGACAGTCACCTCCACAAACAGCGGTGACATCCCAGAAATGTAAAGCAACATTGCAGACAGAATTGCAGCAATATTAAGACCAAATATAAAAGCAAATTGGCCATTTTTTCATGGAAATCTGAGGGTGCCTCATGGATTTCAAGGAGTACAGGGCCATCACTAGCTCTGGGAATTGAGGAAACATCTTTCTCCTGCCTGTAGATGGGGAAAATATATCAAATTTGTGATGCGAAAGACTCTTGTTTGGGCAATCCAGTACCAGACAACATTTCAGAAGGAATTCTAGGCTAGGACCTGACTCCTACAGCCATCACTGAATTTTCAGACAATCCATCTGTTTCAGCATGGATTCCATGTAGGCGTTTCCATTTTTATCCAGGACAAGCCTTACTCTGAATCTTGGTGATGGTTGTGAGCGGGAGATCTGAGTCACTTCTTGGCTTGCTCCACTCTGAGCTCAGAATCAAAAGCAGAGTTGCCCCAGGATAAACTGAGATAAAAACTATCCCTGTTGTTATTGATTCTTGGGCTTCGAGAGTCCAAACCCTGCATTAAGTCCTTCCACCTCTAGGATTTCACTGGAAAATGGATTGAGAGCTCGGTTGCTCTGGAATTTCTCTACAGGCAGGACTTGATGAGCTGAACTTTCTTACAGAGAGCACAAGGGGGAATGGCTTCAAAGCAGAAAGAGAGTGGATTTAGATGGGATATTGCGAAAGAATTGTTCCCTGGGAGGGTGGGGAGGCCGTGCCACAGATGCCCAGAGCAGCTGTGGCTGCCCCTGGATCCCTGGCAGTGTCCCAGGCCAGGCTGGACAGGGCTTGGAGCAGCCTGGGACAGTGGGAGGTGTCCCTGCCATGGCAGGGGTGGAATGAGATGATCTTTGAGATCCCTCCAACCCAAATCATTCCATAATTCCATGATTCCTTTCCACAAACTTTGCCATGAAGAGGACCCAGTTCCCTCTAGCTACACCTGCACACTTTTCCAAACCCTTCTGTGCATTCCCTGGGACAATCAGCCTGATCTTTGGGAAGAGGAATTGGGCTTTCCAAGGCTGTTTATCTGAGAGCAGCACAGCCCCTGATGGAGATGGGCTCACTCCGGGTGCCCTGACGGAGCCTGGCTCTGTGTGCTCAGCACAGGAAAGGACTTCAGGGCAGCATTGCACATCGGGAATGCACTTTCCAAATAAAACTGTTCTTTCCAGAGCCCTGGCTGCTTCCCTTCCACAGCCTGGCTCCAAACACCCAGGCACAGCTGGCTGGCACAGCTCACACCAGCTGTGACCAGCACAGAGCCCTGGAAAACCTTGGCACAGGTGTGATTTTGGGGGCTTTTGGAACAGGAACTACTTGAACGAGGCTCACACACCTTATTTGAGACTGGCAAAGTCTGTGGCCATAACTCGTGAGGACTTTTTTAGGAGATTTGTTCAATTTGAGTCGAAGCAGTTTTTCCACGCCCTCTCCTCGTGCTCCCAGCTCAATGTCAGCCTGATTAATATTGTCAGTGGAGGAGATGAATTCAGGGAAAAGGTTTTCCTCTCGGCCTGACGTGGGGCTGTGGCTCTTCTGCCGCAGTTTCTGTGGAAGTTTGGGCTGTCCCTGACGGCACCCAGCTGGCCGTGCGTGGTGATGCTGCTTCCCTTCTTGGTGGGTGGCTCCAAGTGTCACACAGGGGTGGAATCAAGGCTTTGGAATACACGCCAAGGACTTATTTTAGCCGGGATGAGATCAGAGTGGTTCCCTTGGAAATGCTGGCAGAGCACGAGGATGGCTGTGGTGCAACACAGTCCCTCTCCATCAGCCTGAAGGGTCTGAATGTCCCATGTGCCACCACCACAGTGCCGAGTTGTCCTCTCTGCACTTTGCAGAACCAGCTTTTCCCGTTCACTTCCCACCTCACGTCCCAGCGACTTTTCAATTACATTCCCAGCTTTTCCATCTTCCTCACCCTCCTCCAGCATCCCCATCTTGGCATCGTGCCAAATCCCTGGGTTATTTTCATGATTCCACACCAGACAAATCCCTCGGGAGGAATGTTTTGGGCTTGATTCATCCGTGCGCAGATCTTTGGAGTCCTTGGGGACACAGATGGAATTCTGAGTGTTGGACACGAGCCTTGCAGGGCAGCAGGTGGAACCCAGAGAGGATCACAAGGGCACCCTCAGCAGGTTTGCAGAGGACACTGAGCCGAGTGACGCTGCTGACATTCCCAAAGGACAGGATGCCACCCACAGAGACCTGGAGAGGCGCCTGAAGTGGCCCATGGGAATCTCATTGAGGTTAACAAGGCTGAGTTCTGGTGCTGCACGGAGTCAGGGCAAGCCCTGGGATCCACCCAGGCTGGGCATGGACAGATGGAGCAGCCCTGGGCAGGAGGACCTGGGGGTGCTGTGGGTGAGAGCTGGACATGTCCAACAAATCCAACTGTATCCTGGGCTGATCCCACAGCCTGGGTGGCAGGAACGGGGTGGGGATTTGGCCCCTGTGCCCCATTCAGGTTCAGCCCCACCTGCAGAGCTGCCCCAGCCCTGGATCCAGCACGGGAAGGAGCTGGAGCTGCTGAGAGAGCCCAGAGGAGGCTCCAGGATGATCCGAGGGATGGAGAGCTGTGCTGGGAGGGAAGGCTGCGAGAGTTGGGAATGTTCAGCCTGGAGAGGAGAAGCTTTGGGTGACCTAACTGTGGCCTTCCTGTGCCTGAAGGAGTTGACGGAAAAGACAGAGAGAGATTTTGGACAAGGGATGGAGTGACAGAACAAGGGGGAATGGGTTCCCAGTGCCAGAGGGCAGGGATAGATGGGATATTGGGAAGGAATTCCTGCCTGTGAGGGTGGGCAGGCCCTGGCACAGGTGCCCAGAGCAGCTGTGGCTGCCCCTGGATCCCTGGCAGTGTCCCAGGCCAGGCTGGACAGGGCTTGGAGCAGCCTGGGACACTGGGAGGTGTCCCTGCCATGGCAGGGAGTGAAAGATGATCCTGAAGGTCCTTTCCAACCATTCTGTGGTTCTCTGATCCTATGATTTTAAATGAGATTTGATGCCTGTCCCAGACAGTTCCATTGGGTGCCTTTCCCAAATCCAGTGCAATGCAGTTCAGCACTTTAATTTACATTCCTGGGAGAAACTCCTGGCAAAGCAGCTCTCTGGCACAGGAGCAGTGATCTGCAACCAGTAATTCACTCTGAGAGGAAAATGAGAATCTAACCAATGGAATTTTCCACAGATCCATCTCTCTGTGCAAAGAAAAATACCAACATCACAAAATGGCACGTCAAAGCTTCCCGGCTAATTGGCAGCAGCTTGTTCAAATGTGGTTCAGACTGTCTTTTTGGACTGTCAATCACTTGTGGAATTGGCTTTGGAGCGAATTCCATTTGTTCCCCCTTGTGTCATCCCTGGCATCTCAGACATCACAACTTCCAGCCCTCTGGGCCATGGTTTCCCACTCTCCCATCCTTACTAATTTAAGAGTAGCCCTGCTTTGAGCTCTGATCCCTCAATCAAGCTCTCCTGCATACTTTGTTAATTAGGGATAGATTCGGGAATGTTACATAAAGGAAAAGTCATGCTTTAAAACTATATTTAATTGATGTCTGAGGAAGGAAATTCCTTGGGGTGAAGCCTGTTTTTTTCTGTGAGGGCACCAACATCACTGCAAAGTCTGCAGCCTCACAGAACACAAACAGCAAAATATTTCATTCCAGATCCTGGAAAATGCCACTCCAGAGGATTCATATCCATTAGCCAAGGAGGCACAGCATGTTCTCTGCTGGGTGGTTTGGGGATAGTTTTAAATTTCTCATGTTAGCGGCTCAATTTTTCTTAAAATTCATTTCTGCGGCCCAGTAAATCCCACTGTCCCCAGGGTTTATCCCAAACTCACCCAGCCCATATTCCTCCAATTACATTTCTCCCTTTCACATTCCCATCTCCCCGTGCAGTTTTAAACACTGCATGGATTCTTCAGCATCAGGAATGCACTCCAGAATATTTGCTGTCCACTGCATGAACGAGTCCCAGTTCTACCAATCGCTGAAATTTGGGGTAAGTTTACCAATTTTTTGCCAGGGAATACCCAATAGTACCAGGAACGAGCAGACAGGTGGTAGCATTGTTGACTTTTTGCTTTAGACTTTGGACCCCGCAGGGATTTTTTTTGGCATCGTTTTGATCAAAACACCGAAGTCAGGTTGGTTCCAATCCCCACTGGGAATGCCCGGATCTCCTGAGCTTTGCTTATTAGTTCATGCCTTGTCTCAGCGAGGGCTCAGCCTTTCATCTCAGCTGCTCCACTTCCTCATTAGAGGGGGATTAGTCAAATCCCATCAGCCAATGGAGCTGCACTTGGAAGTGGGAGCCCTTCTGAAGGAAGAATTTTAGGACCTGACTCCGAGTCAGAAGACTTGTTCCTTGAGCAGGAATTAGGCAGAGCTGTGTGAAACTTGGCAGATCCAAACCTCAGAGTTTGTGAAAAGTTGAAAAAAATAAAGAAGAGCAATTAATGGTTTAATTTCTGGGTTTTCTCAGAGCTTCTGCCTTTGGGGAGAAAGGCTTTATTTGCTGTCAGTTGCACTTCCCAAGTCACAAATATGTTTTTAGAGGAAGGAGCCTTCATTCCCAGAGGTCAGTGATTTTCCAAATGTGCCAATGATTCTTGGGCAAACACCATCGTGTTTGTGCCTTAGCTCCTGCAAAATGGGGCATAGTTATTCTTTCTCAATTATTTTGATTGCAAAGGCTTTCAAGCTTTAAATATGAACTCTTATTTTGAGTTGAACAGAGAGAAATCTGTGTATCTCAGACATGGCACTGAAAGGTCACTATTTTAAAGTTAAATAAGAAAATTTACCCTGTGACCCCAAACAATTTCAATTTTGCTCTGTTTTCATTGTCACATTTGACCAGACTTTTATTTGGTGACAAAGCCTTTATCCAGGTCACCTTTTCCTTTGTAAGACTGAGAAAAATTTAACAGTAACCCTTGAAATTCCAACCTGCTTGAAAAGGAAACCACTTTGTTGAATTAGACAGGGAAAATCCTTACTGATAAGATCAACACTGGAATCACACTGAACTTCCCATTTCTTTGGGAATCTGAAAAATCAGCACACAACCACTGAATGTGACCTGAACTTGGGCTTGTGCCTATCATTTCTTAGCCTTACCAGAAAAGTTATTAAAAAATAAAAAAAGGAAGGAAGAAAAACACAGATTAGTAGTTTTATTATTTTCAGAAAGCCTCACGAGGCTCCTTCAGCTTGGAGAGCTTTCCAATGCTTCTCTGTAGCTCCTATGGAGCAATTGGAGATGCCGAGTGTTGGGAGAAGGTGAGATCCTGGGATTTTTCCCACCTCTCGGCTCGGGATGAGGTAACTCACCTCGCTAAGAACAACACTGGCTTTTCCAGGTGGCCTCCACCGAGCTGCAGCTCTGCCTCGCACCTCCCGCCAAGTTTTATGTCCAAGGAATTCCAGCCCGGAGCCTGACTCACTCCGCCGAGCTGGAATTCACCCCGGGGCTGGGAGAACAAGCCCCCACCAGTGTCGGAGCTGATGGTGAGGGAGCAGCCACCACCTCAGCCTGGGACATCTCCTGTTCCCGCCTTGCTGTGTCTGTCCTGCTGGTGCCTCAAGCAGGGTCACCTCAAACAGAGGCGAGGACAGAGCTAGGAGGATAAAAATGGACGAATTTATTAAAGGCCTTTAAGGTACATTCAGGGCAAGCAAAGCCCCCTCGTGAGGCTTCACCGAAAAATGGATGCTGAGTCATGAGCTCTTCACCTTTTATAAGTTCTGTCCTACAGCATATTGAGCCTTAATTCTGCAATCACACCCTCAGGTGATGATGTCAACCACCCCAAGCCTGATCCCCCCAATTCACTGTTGTTTCCATATTTTGGGGCTCTGAGGCAGCGAAGTGTCCTTGGATTTCCATTCAGAGGGATTGTTTTGGCTAAAGGTGCTGGGAACAGAGGTTTTAGTGTTTTATATGAAACCTGGAACTGCACACCAAACCTACAAACACATGAAGAGTAGAAGATATAAATCCTTAAGGCATCACCACCCCCACCCTCCCAGTGCCGCCTCCCAACTCTGGTTTTCCATGAACCCTTCTTGGGTAGAGGCTCCTGTTTCTGCCTCCCCACAGGCAGGGAGTGTCACAGAGCCATTCCCTCGTGTCACTTCCCCAGCTGGGTGGTCCTGAGGCCACCAGGTCATGAGCATTAGGAAATGGGCTCCAAAATCCTCCCTTTTTCCTCCTTTTCCTGCCTTTCCTGCCACTCTGGGCCCCTTTGCTGGCCCAAATGAGTGTTTCTTTCCCCGTATCTCTGGGCACAGCATCCACATTCTCTCCCTCTCTCGTTTCATCCACATCTCTCTCCTGGCTGCAGTTCTAATCCAGTGGGTAGGAACGGGAGAGGCTGTGGCTTGGAATTCCTTGGCTCATTCATCCCACTGACTCGGTAGCCCTTGCCAGCGCATCTTTCACGCTGGAAAATGACAGCCCCGAGGCTGAGGATCTGCTCAGCCAAAGGAAAAGAGCACAAAAATCAACATCCTTGGAGGATCTGAGAAAGGAGATCTCACACACCACGGCCACAGCTCACAATAACTTTGTTATCTCCAGCCCCATTTGGTTTGTGGCAACTCCTGTGGCTCCTGAAAGCCAAATTAATTTCTAATTGTTGTGGTCTTTAGCTCAAAGTGTGTCTTTCCTGATTATGAATCTCAAATCCTTCATTAAGGCGAGGAAATAGGATGGGTTTGGGAGATGGGGGAAGGAGCAGGACAACAAACAAATGATTCACCTTCTTGTGCGCTGGTGGAAAATGATTTGTTTGGCCGTACACACCTCACACCTCAGGGGTTTTATCCAGGACTCACTGATGAGGAAAAACCCTGGAATCCCAGAATGGTTTGGGTTGGAAAGGACCTTAAAGATCATCTCGGCCCAAACTTCCTGCCATGGGCAGGGACTCCTCCCACTGTCCCAGGCTGCTCCAAGCCCTGTCCAGCCTGGCCTTGGACACTGCCAGGGATCCAGGGGCAGCCACAGCTGCTCTGGGAATTCCATCCCAGCCCCTCCCCACCCTCCCAGCCAGCAATTCCTAATTCCCCACATCCCATCTGTCCCTGCCCTCTGGCAGTGGGAAGCCATTCCCTGTGTCCTGTCACTCCAGACCCTTGGAAATTGTCTCTCTCCATCTTTCCTGTCGACTCCTTCAGGTCCTGCAAGGCCACAACGAGGTCACCCCAGAGTTTCTCTTCTCCAGGCTGAACAATCCCAGTTCTCCCTGTCTTTCCTCATGCTGGATCTGCTCCATCCCTCGGATCACCCTGGCGGCCCTCATGGATGATTCCCGTTCCAGGGTCCCTTTTCCATCCATCTGGAGAAAACTCCACACTGACGTTAACATGGAGCACGTTCTCAGGTCATGAACTGTATTAATAATGAAAAAGTGGATTATTGAGGAATTCTTAACACTTTGCCTGCACCAGTCATTTTTCTCACCTTGCAGTGATCAAAAACTGCTCCAGAATTCCCCAGATTTCCCAGCTGCTTAGCAGGTGTCTGAGTTTATGGAATCACAGAAACATCCAACCCCCACAGACTCTCCAAGACTCATTTAGAATAATATGAAAATAATTTAATCAGCTTCAACATGCCAGGAAAGCAATACCCTGTCCGAGGGTGAATTCCACGATTCCAGCTGTCAGGAGGCTCTGGATTTAAAAGACAGTAAAACTTTTACAACCAAACCCCAGAGCCAAATTCCTCCCATCATTAATTTTTTCAAGGAAGAAACCAGTAGTGAAGTCTGAGGCACAGATTTATTGAGAAAAGTAAAAAAGAGATAAGTGCATTAATAAATCCTGTGCACTTATTAGGCCAGGAATATTATGGACACAATTCCCTGGAGAACTTGAAATTGAGGATTTGGTGTATTCCATGTCCTGAGACCTTGGGACATCTCCTTTATCATCTCATATTCCCTAAGTCTGAACACCTGCAAGTTGTTCCTTGGAAAGCTGAGGTGGCCAATACCCCTTTTGGTAGGAAAGGAGCTGTGGAATTAGAGAAAAAAGGGTTTTGGAGGACTTTTCTTGAAGGCTTGGCATTTTTGGAGACAGGTTACACTAGCGTCGACAGGGACCCCTGCTATTCCATGAGTAACATTTGAAAAATATTTGGAATTGTTGTATTTTAGGAAGATTAAAGATATTTCATGGGAAAAAACTTACTCATTTCCCTAAGTGCTGTGTTTATTAAATTCAGGTATAGACTCATATATTCCTTCTTTTGGAATACTGAAGTGTAATTCCCTCATGGGATGTTTTAGCTGAAATTTTGATCCTTCTTGTTGCTTTCCTTTAACTCTGAATGGTTGGTTCACCTCTTGCTCCTGAAATGTGGTGGCCAGCACTGAATTCAGTGAAGCCCTCACCCCCTGCCCTCCTTTTCTTCCAAATAAAACCTCATTTAACCAGGGCACAGCAAGGCTTTAGAGGTTTTATTGATGATCTCTGTGACTCTACATTCTTCAAAGTAAAATCTTCCCCATCCGGGGCTAATCTAGGCATCAGTGTGGATATGTGGAGGAGGAGGGGAATAATTCCCCCCACAGCACCAAGGAGAGGGGAAATATTAAATATTAACAGCATTAAATATTAAAATCCATTTCACTCTTCTCCACTGAGGTAGGATTCATCTCTGGATCTGTTTCTCACCACTTTATTATTTTATTTAACTTCCAACACACCTCTAACAACGATTTGCTGATGGTTGTCTCACAAAGAAAAAAAATCAAACAAAATCAACTTTCAGTAAAGAAGGGTGAGAATTTTAATTTCTTTTTCCAGTGCAAATGCCAGAAGTCCAAGTTTTCATGTGCTGGGACTTGAACTTTAGAGTTCTGACAGACAGAACAGATTAACTCCCACAAGTCCCTGACACCGTTAATTTGCAGTGTCTTAATGAAGCATTGAACGCTCCCAACTGCAAATCAAGTGAAACTTCCCCAAATAAATAAATAAATAAATAAATATAATCTGGGATTAATCTGTTTTAGAGAGAAATTTATCTTGGCCCCAGGTACTCGTGCAAATGAGTAGCTCAGAGAAAGAAATTATTTCTAGACAGATAAAGCTGGAGGAGATTAATAAGGTAAAAAAGCTTAAATGCCAAACAGGGACTCCGAGCTCAGCCTGGACACAAAAATAATTGGATATTTTCACATTAATCTTAATCTATTTATCAGCTTCCCATTAGCAAAATCAGGATAATGCTCCCATCTCGGAGGGATATTCCGAAGATGATTAACACTGGAAAACCTCTCAGGAATGCCAAAATAAAAAACCCAGGAGGAAATGAACTGTTCTGTCTTTGAACTCTGGGTACAAAACACATTCTGGAAGCAACAACTGCACGAGACACTCCAATTTTATAAGGAATTCTGGTGCTATCCAGTCATGGTTTCACCATGGGAGGCTCCCATTTAAATATAGGAGGCTCCTGGATCATTAGGGAGTGAGATAATGTGTAATAAAAGGGAGAAAGGTAAGGTTTCATCAGCTGTTTTTACTGCCTTATCTTAATTACTGAGAAATTCACTTTGCACCTGGCGGTCGGTTGGGTTTTTATCACCTGAATTTGTGTGCCTGTGTTGGGCTGTGGGTGCAATGTATAAAAAGCATTCATTAGACATGAACACAGGGAAAAAATATTCTGAATTCTTTAACTTTCTGGATGGTTTTTATTCTTTCTCAGGAATAAAATCCTAAATATGCCCAAAATGAAGAAAATAAAGCAAAAATAAAAAATAAAGTCAGCTGTGGTTGGGCACCTCCAAAAGAACAAGTTTAAATTGAGTTAAAGAAGGAGATTTGAGATATTTTGAACTTCTCAATCACTTCTGAAAGTGCTTTTCATTGTCAGGGTGGAGATTTGTGATTCTGAGTGTCTCATTTGATACATATATATATAAAAAATGTGTATTATCTATATGTTTACATATGATATATGCATATTCTGTAAGTATGTATATTTAATATATAAACATATATTTATATGTATATGTTATATTCATTGCATTTTATACAATCAATGCAGTAAATACTATTTAATATTATAATACTAATATTGGAATCAATAATATTATAAAGCATATTGTATGTAGTTACAGATATTTATNNNATTTATATATTTATATATTTAGAATATATTATAAATCATTATGGATATGGATAATTTTTATATGTATCTATTTCTATTTACTGCTAGCAAGTTCAAGTTCATATATATTACACATACACAAGTCCTGGAATTCCAAAGCAAATCGGACTAGCCCTGTCCCCAAATCCTAGGAATGAAGACTCAGTAGTAAACCAGGGAATTAATAGCGAGTGCCCTTATTGCCATGGAAACCCAGCCAAGCCAAACATCGGGAGGCCGCGAGTCCCAGAATTCTCACGTGCCAATACAATTATTGGGCCCGTCCAACGCTGATATCCCTCTCCTGCCTTCCCACCTCAGCTGAGGTAATACGGACTGCAGGATTAATAACAGCATCCGTCTAAATTTGGAGCTGGAGGGCCACGGGAGAAGCCTGGGTGGGAACGGGGCGATTTCAGTTTGTTTTGTGCTGTTTCCAGGCTCGTCCCCGTATTTGTCTCGCATTGCCTGGATGTTGCCATAGTGACCTTTGATAAATCCATGTTATGGATGCTGTGAAATATAAAGCCACGGCACATTGCAGGGAGGGGAAGCTCATGGAATCAGGCAGGGGGGCTGGGAGCTTCAAAGGCATTTTGGTCAGATTTAGTGCTCTCATCCGTTCTAATAAATGCTTTGCTCTTAATTAAAAACTGCATGTCTGCGAGCCTGGAAATTCATTCCACTTTGGAGAAGTTTCTATGGGAAAATTCATATTGTCCAAAGCGGTCGGCTGGATTTGATCAGTCTGTATAATTTATATTTATTGAATGGGGGTAAAAATCTACCTTTGCCTCACTGTTCCTGTTCTTTCTGAGCATTTCTTAAATCAGGAAAGAAAATAAGAGATTCGGGTCATTCCTCATCTTGAAAGGCAAAGACTTCATTTTTTTATGGGTGGTCACCTAAAAATTGGAAGTTCAGTCCAAGCTGGTGAGGAATGAATTTTGGGAAGAGGTTTTTCACAGGCTCTCCAGGGAATGGGCACATCCCCAAGGCTGCCAGAGCTCCAGGAGTGCTTGGACACACTCTGAGGCACAGGGTGGGATTGTCAGGGTGACTGTGCAGGGCCAGGGGTTGGACTGGATGATCCTTGTGTGTCTCTTTAAACTCAGGATATTCCAGTTTCGTAATTCCATGAAACAGGAGCAGAAATAGGCACTTTGAGAGTACTTATTCTGCTCTAAGTCTTAGACATCCAATCCAGGGTACGACTCAACACTTAAATTTTAAATGGCAGACCCCACACCAAGTGCATTTATATCTGCTGTTATCATCAGGAATGAACACCCCATTTTACCCCAAAAAATTGGGCAAATCCATCATTTCCCGGTGTGATAAAGGCAGGACCAAGTGCAGCTCTCTGGGCCTCTGTTCCAAACAATTAAAAACCTGTTTAAACAGGATTGTTTAGCAATGAAAATTTTTTAAAATTGTTTAACAATTAAAAAATTCTGCCCAGTTTTTTACAGAAGTCCCTGGAGCACATTTCTGATGAGCTTTTTTATTCCTCCTGGGAGCACAGTTTATCCCAGCAATCATAACCCACTTCCCAAAAATGGGGTGAATGCTCCGCATGTCTTCACAGAGCTGCCAGCCAGAGCCTTGCTGATTAACTCAGCTCGAGTGCCGAGGGGAGAATTAATCTCCCTTAACTGCAGCCATTTCAAATGTAAGCCCCTGCTTTAAGCCAGGTTTCCTGCTTTTATCAGGGAAAGGTCACTCCCGAGGGCACTCATCCCATCTATTTCGGGCAATTAGCTAAGGATGGATGAATCTGTCTGTGACAACAGGGTAAATTTTGGGTGATGATCTCTGTACCAAAGACCAGCGCTGGTGTCCTGTTCTCCTCATTATTTATATTATCAGGGAAGGCTCTCCAGCTTTGCTGTCCTCTGCCTGGCACTGCTTCTTCATCCAATGGTGGATCCAGCTGGGTCCAGGTCCCAGTTTTCTGTTTTGGGGTTTTTTAAGGCTGCCAAAATTACAGGTTCACAAAATTATTTGTGAATTTTAAATAACATCAAGTGCACCGCCTCTGCCAGACATGGGGACATCTTTTGCAGACCAAATTGCTCAAACCCTGATCTTGAACACTTCCAATGATGGGGTATCCACAACTTCTCTGAGCAACCTGTCCAGTGCCTCATTACCCTCATCATAAAAAAGAATTCTTTTTTTAATGTCTAATTTAAACCCACCCCCTCCCAATTATAACTTCCTTGTCCTGTCACTACAAACCTTGATAAAAAGTCTTAGGATCATGGAATGATCCCATTAGGGTAATTCCTTAATGGATGCCAGAAAACCAGCGAAAAGAAGCAGTTGTTTTATACACCCCAAGAGCAAAAACTCTTCACCTGTGATTTACTTATCCTCCAGCATGAAGAAATTGGGCTTTACTGCCATGCTGCTGGCAAACCAGGGAACTGAGCATGGCATGGAAATGAATCCAAGAGTGGCTGGAAGAGTTCAGTGGAAGTATGAGCAAGGCTTGGAAATCACACCCTGCAATGGGAAACTAAGAAAATTCCCACTGTTGAGCAAAAAGTAGAGATTAGGATGTGTCTGAGTCACTGGCTTTTACAGGACAAAATTTTCTCATGATGGAGGCATTTTTAGACTTTGAGAAGAGTTGTTTGGCTTGAGAAGAGAAGGCTCCAGGGAGAGCTCTGAGCCCCTGGCAGGGCCTGAAGGGCTCCAGGAGAGCTGCAGAGGGACTGGGGACAAGGCATGGAGGGACAGGACACAGGGAATGGCTTTAAAGTGAAAGAGAAGAAATTTAAATTCAATATTGGGAAGGAATTCTCGTCTGAGAGCGTGGGCAGGCCCCGGCACAGGTGCCCAGAGCAGCTGTGGCTGCCCCTGGATCCCTGGCAGTGTCCAAGGCCAGGCTGGACAGGGCTTGGAGCAGCCTGGGACAGTGGGAGGTGTCCCAAGATGATTTTTAAGGTCCCTACAACCTAATTATGCCAGTCTGGGAGAAGTAACAGCAACATCACAATCCCCAACCCTCCAAAAATCCTGAGGCCATTGCAGCAAAGGTAACAAGAAATTGAGATGACCAACAAGGGAAAGAATGGATTTCCCAGTGGACGAAGGGTTTCAATAGTTATTAAATTCTGTCAAGGGCTCTCCAAGTGAAGAGCAGCAGTCAAGAGTCAGGTGCAGTGTCCTGTGTCATGCAGACAGAGGTGACTGAATTGTCCTTTTTTTTTCCCTTCCAAGCCTGTCCCCCCAGGACCGAGAAGCAAACCCTTGGTGTAGTCGCCAGCAGGACACTAGGTGGCCCACAAGCCACACACACCCTGCCCCACACCCTCCCACTCCCACTCCCACTCCCGGGAGCCGCGGTGGGACCCTCGGGAGAGCCTGGAGCGCACATCTGTGGGAGCTCCGCGTGGTACTGCCAGGGATATTGCCCATTACACGATTTGTACATATTTAGGCTTAGCCACCCTAAGCTGATTGCAGGTACTTAAAATTGCTTTTGTGCCATGAACACTTAACGCTAAACCTCTTTTAATTTGCACCGTGCTACTCAGAGAGATCATATCATTCTTCTGGTCCACGCAAATTCCCAATCTGGCAATCCTAGCCTGCTCGGGTATTTTTTTAAATAATAATTAAAAAAAAGAATTTAATAAGGATTTGAGTTTCTTTATTGAGCTTTTATTGTCCGGTCTTGTAATTGAATCACTCTGCTGTGACAGAGAGACTGAGGCTGTTATTAGCAAATTCTATAAACAATGGGCTTGATCCCTTTATGAAAAAGCATTGTAGGGGGAATAGTTAATCTGGCCTCAAAAAAAAATGAAGCTCTGGGAGGGGAAGGAGGGGGAAATACAATTGCAGATTCCAAATATTTAAAACTGTTTCTGCATTTTCCCATTCCTGCCCCCTCCTCCCTCCACTTCCCTTCTCCCACCACCCGGCTGCTCAAATCCCTTTTTGTTCTTTGTGCCCTAAGTCTCTGAGGCAGAACTTGTTTGCAACACGATCACCAGGGAGGAAATTTTGTCTCCAGAGCAAAGCCTCCTCTCTGAACGGGCCACGTTGGTGCTGCTTTTCTGGGCAACTCTGGATTTTTCATGGCAAACCAGCACAGATGGAAAGCTGGGACTCTAAACAGATCCCAAGGAGGGGAAATTGTGTTCATCAGATATTTAATTTGGATATCTCCATTAAAATCAGTCATTCTGGTCTCTCTCGGTAGCCAGTAGAGTTCCAGTCAGAAATGTTGGTGGTATTGGGTGCAGTTCATCCCATTCCAGAGAAAACTGGATAATTTTATATAGAGAGATACATATAATCTCTCTGTTGGATAATAGAGAGAAATCTATGGATATTCCTTAATCATGCGATATTTGAGCAGAATTTCCGTGGGCTATGAAAGACCCAAGGACCTGCTCTTTAATCAACGTGTTAGTGGTGGATGTGCTTGAAATGGGCATGGGATTTCTACTGGCATCAAGATTTCCAACTGGAATTTTGTCTCCTTGGGTTTCTCTTTATTTTGTAAATAATAAAGGAGGATTTCTGTTGGAACATCTGCTCCGTGCTGATATTCCAGGGCATATTCAAGGTACACAAGGAGTCAGACAAGTCCCTGGCTGAAAAGCTGACTTTGCCAACACTGGGAAAAAGTCACAATTTCATTGTCTGAGTTCTCAGCTCAGTTCATAACTTCTCCAGGGCAAAGTCTGTCTCTTATTGAGCATTTCCACAGGTCACTCCAGGGCCTGGATCTTGTCTGTGGTCACGTAGCACTGGCGTTGTATGGCAGACATTAATGATAATAAATAACTGATCAGGTCTGCGGTGATAATGAGGTTAAAGAAATATTGATCAATATGTTATCAAGAGAGTTCTAAAGGTGAACTTTAACCCAGAGCCTGCAGAAATCAGTGGGAATGTCCATGGCATTCAGACCGACTTCCAATGACCTTGTTTAACCAAAACTAAGACACTTTTTTTTTTTTTGAGCCATCAAAGGTATTCAATTATGGAAGAAAGAGGATGACTGTGTGAATAATAAGCATGAAAATAAAGAAAAAGGGCAGAAATATGAAGATCTTGATGAAGCTGGAAGACAAACAGTTATATTTTTGTATTAAGTAGAAAGACTACCTTTGAGCAAGCCATGGAGGCTGGAACATCATCAAATTTGGGAAAGATGGAGGATTGGGTGAGGGTTAAGAAGCTGGGAACATAACGAGGGCTGGCAGAAAGGATTCGATTTAGGAACAGCGATGGAAAATCAGATTTGAGGGTTTTCTTGGTGGAAAGAGTGGATCATATTCCAATTTTATCTTGGTGCGTCTCTTGTGATGTATCAAATATGAAGACAGAAGTGTCAGGGGGTATAAAGAGTCTCTGGTGGCTGTGATGGAAGCAAGAGGAGGAAAAAGAAGTTATTTATATCAAACATTGACCAACCAAATAGCTTGGGTTGACCAATTTTAGCTTTATTTGAGTAAGGAACAAGGTTTGGGAAGGAATGAGATGGGAGAAGGCATTGGATAAGAGAAGGGGAAGATGTGGTTGTGCTGGAGACCAAGGACAATGAGAGACAAAAAAGTGCAGAGGGAAAGTCCCAAATTTCTCCACAAACACCATGAAGGACCAAGGATGCACACGGAGAAGGAACAAGTTGTGGAAAATGCCCGGGACCCTGGAAAAAATATCCACATCCACATCAGCACCTCCAGTTCCTCTGGCAATCAGCACTCTCCATATGTGGGGGAAAGAGGAGAATGAATTGCAGATTTTCAGCACAGAAATGGGGTTGGTGGAGGAGCTGCAGCTACTCAGAGGTGCAGCACAAGGATGGAGAGTCACAAGTTGTAAAAAGGGAAATTACAGCTGGATATAATGAAAAATATCCTGAAAACTCAGCTGGATAAGGGCACAATCTGTGTATAGAGAGCTGGGAAAGTGAATGGGAAAAATTCAGTCAGAGTGGGAAACAAATCTGCTGTCCCTGTGAATGCAGAACTAAAACAGGAGTAAGAGCAAAACTTCACTGATAAAGGAGATTTTTGCTCTGAATTCTACTTGTAGCTCAACAAGCTACTAAAGCCTGGATGGAGAAAAATATTTGGCATTTCCCACTAGGAGAAACGACCTGATTTTTAAGTTCCTGTCCTATTTTTGAACCACAATATACAGATTTGGACAATATATAAATCTGAACACACCTGCCAGACATTTTTCCTGCCTCATATAGAGAAAGAAAAAAAAATTAAGCCAATTATTTTATGGTGATGAAATTGAAAAGTTGATCTGGGGGTTTCTATGGTCACAGACCTCTGCTTATAGGTTTGGTGTTCCCCCAGCAGTTAAAGGGGAGCCTGGTGACCAATAGGAAAGCAAGAGCTCCTTCTCCACATTCCATTAACTTCATAATTCCACATTAAATGATGGCTTTAGTGCCATGTGGTGAAGCCTGATATGAAGGAGAATGGGGGAAAAATTAATATACAGGCACACATGCACGTGTACACACATATATGTGTGAAATATCAGTGTATCCACATTTATTCTGCACAATGTCTGGTTCCCTCTAGGAAATGACTAATGTTGATGCAGTGAGGCAAAAATTTTGAAATCTTTGCACTGTTACGTTTTGCCTCAGTCTGGATTTGGGGTTGGGATTTTTATTTTAAATGGAACTCCGTGGACGGCCTCGCTGCAATTCTAATTTTCTGGAGTCAGCCTGGAAACCACAAAGCGGAATTCTTTCCAGGCACTGTGACTTCCAACACGTAACCTAAATAACAATGCTGTTTTTACCTAATGGTCTAAACATCTTAAGTATTAAATGAGGGATAAATTTGCCAGGAGGTCAAGAGTTAAAAACTCTGAAATGAAAGAACATTGAGAACGTGCATGTGAAAGACAGCGGTAATCTGATTTCCATGCATCAATTTTCTTTTCAGATTACAATTCCACCAGTAAAAATTTCCTGGATTTATGTTATTGCTGTTCCAAGTTTATCTTTAAACCACAAACTAGAAAGGTCCTGGTGTTCATCTGCTCTGCCTTCTCCTGGTTCTTCTGACTGAACATGAAAAGCTAAATTGAACTTTCATAGACAGAATAAGTCTGGTAAAAATTGACTCCTCAGTATCAAAATGCCAAAAGTGTGAGCGAGTTTTCAAACAAAATCCTGATGGTACTTCCACACATCGGGAAAAAAAATGTACAAGACATTGCTGCAGAAAAAGAGTGAGAAAAATTAGATTTTTGGATTATAAGGAGGGTAGAAAGCCTCAAAACTCTGCGTGAAATAAGGATTCTCTAAAATTAAATAGAGATCTTGGAATACTTTGGTTTGGTGGGAATATGGACATTGGCACATGCATGGGTCAAATTAAAAGGTGGCATCACCCGGTTCATTAGTATTTATGATATAAATCCATTATTGCTCCCGGGGTGAATTCTGCTTTTCCCATGAGTTCCACTTACACTAAAACTTTCTACTAAAGGAAGAAGATCTTCAAAGCCTGTCTAAAATCAACTCCAGGGTCGTGTTTTTGGGGTGATTTCAGATTACACTCAAAGGTACCAATCCAGATGTGAAGGGAGAAACACAGCATCAAACAAACCTTAATCCATTTTCCAGCAAGAGCTTTCTCCATCCTTGAGCCATTCCATGTCACCTCTGAATCCGTTTCTGGATCCCAGCACACCTTGGCTGCAAACCTCTGATAATGGGGGTTTTTATGTATTCCAGGGGGATCCTGGCTGGAATATCTTCATTCTTCCCCAGTTTAACCAATGTCAGGTTGATCTGGTTAGGACTTGGGCACAAAGATGGGGATGGGCTGAGTCAGAATTTGGCTGGGAAGTGAAACTTTTCCCTACCAAACCCAACCACTGCTGCTCCGGGAAGTGGTGCGGGTAATTCCGGAGCTGTTGCTTTTTCCAGTGCCTTTCTTTTTCCCCTCAAGTTCCCTGCTCTGGCCTGGACACCTCAGTGCTGAGGTCTCACAGCTGGGAAGTCACTCAGTGGTGAAGGATTGAAGGATCATTTCCAAAGGAGGTCGAAGGACCACAATCTGTTCTCTCATCAGTTTTTCCGCACGACCAGCACTGACAATTCCTCTGCCTTTTCCTGCAATGCCTCGGCTGATCAAAGAAGGGAATATTGGAAGCAGGGGGTTTATTGGAATAAAGGATTTATTGGAATGAAGGATTTATTGGAATAAAGGATTTTTCTCTGAGAAGCCCATTCTCAATTCGTAATTCCACATGGAGGTTTTTGAAGCTGTTCCCTTCCTGTGTCCCTTAGCAAAGATCCCAATGAATCCTCACTGAGGTCTGACCAACCCTTCAGTGAAGGTCTGAGCACTTCAGGAGTTCCCCTGGCACTGGGAAGTCCATTCCAATGCCATCCCAAGAGCAGAAGTGAGGAGAAATGAGAAAAAATCGTTTAGAGGGAAAAAAGGTTGAAGTTGTATCTCTTTGGCAGGGAAGGCAAATCAGTGTTTGCTGTTTTCCAAATCTCAGCATATTCTGAAAGAAATGTTTCTGCTTCAAAACACAAAGGATTTCCCATGATCCAAGAAAATGAAATTTTGCCTCATGGGTTTTACATAAAACAATGAAACAAAAAATTAATCCCATTTGGGCACCTTCTACAAAATTCTGAATTCGTTGTTGCTAAATCTTTAATTTCTTTTAGAAGAGAAAGTCATTTTTCAGAGGAAATAAACTGTAAAAACATTTTCCAGAAGGAATTGATGGAGAAAGCTCAGTGAAGAAGAACCATGAGGACAAGAACCATGGGAGCTGCATTGAAGGGAATTTGCTCATGGAGAGGAAATATCAAGAATTAAATAGAAATACAAAGCTCCTATGCTTTAAAACAAAAAAATCCACACTTTCGGACAAGTTTTGCCTGCAATCCAAGGTGTTATCTTTGGTACACAAACCGTCTCTGATTCTTTCATTGGAATGATAGTTTGATGTAGGAATTTCCTACTCAAGATGGAAACAGTGGAGAACAAAGAAGAACCTGGTGAAAGTATCTGCTGGAGAGCATGAGGAGAGGAAGAAGAAATGGAAAAATTCCTGAAGTAATGTGTAAAGTAAATTAAGATACAGGGGGAGCTTTAATTAACCATATGGATTTGGATAGTAAATGTAGCCAAACAAATCCAAAATCTCTTCTGAGGGAAAAGAGGGATCAGCCAGAAAAGATCTGAATTTGTAAGCTTTGGGTGTTTCCTGCCTGATCTATAAATCTGGCCTGGCTGATAAACATCTCCATGCTCAGGTAAGGAGAGAAGATGTTCACATGTCTCAGGGAAATAATTTAAGCAGAAGATGACTGGGATGAAAATCTGGGATCTGACCAACTGGAGAAGGCGGTTTGGCATTTTTTATCATTTTCTTAAGACTTGTGGAAGGAGCAATCACAGTTAATCAACCAAAAGTATTGGAAGAAAATCTTTTACTAGAATTAAGAGCATTTCATCAATATCATGGGATCTTCTTCAATCCAGTGTGGGCTCTGGACTGGTCACACAAACTCCCTGGAAAATCATGGACTATCCAGAAAAATTGGCAAGGATTTTGTCCATTCTTTGATGGACCAGCTTTCAAAAAAAAAAAAAAAAAAAAGAGTAGAAGGAACAGTCATTGAATAAAGTTGCTAAAATACTTTTTTGCAACTTCAGTAACAAATGAAGAAGTTCAAGTAATTCTGCTCACTTGTCTTTCCCCAAATCTCAACTTTATTTTCCTGAGAAACACAAAATAAATGAGATTTTTTGTCAACTCTATTGAGCCTACCAGCTGATCTTCAGCCAAAAATAATTATCATCTAGTTTAAAAAAAAGTTTCAATCTCTTCAAATTTGGTGTTTTGAACCAAATCTTCTCTCACAGACACATTTATGCCCAATACACACAAAATTATAGAGAAAACCCATCATGAATTTCTTGGAAGCTTTGTTAGCTCAACTGACAATGATTTTAGCTGCTGTAGAAGTGCCTGGTTGAGCATCTCCAGGCTGTGCTAATTCTGGAGGTCAGAAAACAGCCTCATTTAGGTAACAGCATCCACGAGCCTTGAAAAAAATACATTCACAAGGTGAGGACTGAAGAAGGGAACATTCCAGTCTTTCCCTGAGGCCCATGGTTCTTGCTGAGTTCAGAAACTGAAGGACCAGAAGGAAAAGTTTGGAGGCCGAGAGCTCTGTGATGGTCCTCTGGGGTGTTCAGGGGAACAGAAGCCCACGTCACTCACCAGAAAGAGTGGAGGGAGGCCCAGGTCCCTTCCCAGGTGGAATGAAGAACTCCAGGAGCCATGAGACACAGGGAAGAGGAATGGCATAGGTGATGTCATGTCAGACGGGGAGAGTGGAAATTGAAACAGCACCATGGAAAAATCTAATCTGGGATATCTGAGAAGGCAGTTTTTCATCTCTGAGTCCCCTTTGCATTGTCACGACCAAACCAGGTTATAATTCCATAAATAACTATAAGTGGCTGAAGGTCCCTGAGGGTTTGGGGATCCCTGGTCGTTAGAGCAGTGTGGGTTTAATCTGAATGGCACCAAAGAGCCACGACCTTTGAATTTGAGTTGGCGGAGCCAGGAGGGCTATCAGCGTTCTGGGAAATCAGCTTGGACTCGATTGCAGCTCTAATCTGAAAAACCCGTGCCTGACCCGTTTTATTGCACTGAGCTCAGCACCGATCCACGGCTCCGGGGGAAAATGCGTTGGAGCTCTCACGTAGCCCAAGGAGACATCTGGTTCAGCAGAATTCCTCTGTCATCCCAGGGATGAATTCCATCATAAAGAGCCTGGGAAGAAATTAGACTGGAATTAAGCTGGATTCTCACCTGACTCCATCCCCTGAAGAGTGGGATGTCTATCAAGCCAACCATCGGCAAGTCTCCAGGCAATGGAAAGACTGGGATGTCCAGAGGAAGGCTCTTCCCATATATTTTAGGTACAAATTAATTCTTTTTAGCTTTTTCCACTGAATACATGTGATGCAGGGAGTTCTGTTGACTAAGCATCTAAATTTTATATTACTGTAGTTAGATGAGATAATAAATCTATTTTAGGGCAACGTAAACCTCTTTTTCTGAAATGCTGGAAGTGTTTTTCGTCACGATTTCAGGTGTTCCTGATCAAAAACACTTTGTATATAATTAAGATAAATAATCTTAATGAAGATAAATAATCTTATGTAATTGCAAGGGAATGGAGACTTCAGGTAAAATTCCATGTGTCACAGCACAAACATTAAATGTATCCATGGTGATGACACTGCTGAGCAGAACTTACCAAATGCTTCAGTTGCTGTGGGAAGGAGGGACAGATTCCATCTTTCTGTGGCTTCACGTGACTGTGGAATCACGTTTCTGGATGCTGGATGTGATTAAATTCATCAGCTATAAAGATCTCAGTCCCCGTAACCACACGCTGACATGTTTTCAACCGTCAGGTTTTACTGAGCGTTTTCCCAAGAAGTGACTAATTTTGAAAACATTTTCATTTTTGCCCTGAGGTGCCAATGGTTTTCATTTATTCTCATTCACTAGAGCCGGATGCAAACTCCTGTGCTCATTTTATCACTGATTACTGAACAGACTTCGAGGGAAAGTCTGATTTGAAGATGAGGAAAATCTTCTTTGCTTGGAGGGTGACAGAGCACTGGGACAGGCTGGAATAGAAAGCTTGTGGAGATTCCAAACCCATGTGATCCTGCAGAACCTGCTCTAGGTGAGCCTGCTGCAGGATGAGGGTTGGCCTAGGTGTTCTCCAGAGGTCCGTTCCAATCCCAGCCATTCCGGGATTGGGATTCTGGGAAGACTGCTTTAGATTCTCTGACATTGCCGAGACTCAGTCAACAGTGTGTGGGGAAAAGCTACAGAACACAGCAAAATTTTGGACATCCTCAAGATGAGCCCACATTCTCTGCAAGCAGTGGGTTTATGGGTTCATTTAGTCACTAATAAACGCTTCCCTCCAGTTTCATCCAAGATTTCTGGGATGTAAGGTCATGTTCAACCATCCTTTGACTCTCAGACACAGATTGCCCATGAAAGATGTGCCACCTGAACCTCAGGTAAACATGGGCATCATCCAAAGCCACATTCAGTCACAATCTGAGTCAGTGGTGGCCGCTCAGTTTGTGTCTCGTGAGTTAGAGGAAATATACTGAAACAGAATTCCCAGAGCAGCTGTGGCTGCCCCTGGATCCCTGGCAGTGTCCAAGGCCAGGCAGGATGGATCTTGGAGCAGCCTGGGACAGTGGAAGGTGTCCCTGATGTGGCAGGTGTGGCACTAGATGGTCTTTAAGGTCCCTTCCAACCCAAACTGTTCCATGATTCCATGATGTGGTTCCAGGTAATGCTAATGAGTGAAGGATCTATCACCCCACAACCCTCTCCATCATCTCAGGTAAAATGTGAGACAAAAGATTTTCTTTGTTCCAAATGAAACGGAGATTTTGGGCAGAATTCCTTTGTACAAAGGTGGGAGTCTACTGCTATTTGGAAAACCTTCCAGTCTCTGGATTTATCTCTCTTTCAAAGTCCCTTTCAAAGACTTCTAAGGAATAAATATTTTAAGGTACTTAACAATAGTTACCAGCCCTGTGTGTCTTTCCCTTGTGCTTCTCACGTGCCTCTCAGCACCTGTGTGGGGGCAACTGGACGGAGCCTCTCAGGCAGGAATTGTCTTGCAGACCAAGCTGTCCACGTTTATTTGTGTCCCCACGTGGAGTTGGGTGTCAAAGGGGCCATCAAAGGCAGGGCAGTGCCCAGCTGGGGCAGGAGATCTGCTCCAAGCACCCTCTTACTGACATCCCTCTCGCTGTTCATATTCCCAGACTGGGACTGGCTCCTCTTCCTCCTCCATAGTGCCAAATCCATAAAAAGTTCACCTGCAGCCTGTAACAGGCATTTTCTCTCCATCTTTAGGAGACTACTGCAGACCTGCCAGCCTAAGGACTCACTTCCAGGGTGCCTGTCCTTCCCACATCTCCCAAACACCCATTCCCAGCATTGTTTCCTAATTGTGTGCAGATTTCTGACCAATACCCCCCTCTCTTTCACTCCTCTTCCTCAGCTCATAATTGATCAGACACTGAACAGCTGCTGGCTATTTTCTCTTCCCGAGAAACGCGCAGTAATTGTATGTATGGGCTCCATATCCCTAAACATTTGGAAAGGAGAAGGGCTTGAACAGGAGCCAGTTCTTTTTTCAGCGCTGGTACCAGCAGCAGTGGCAGGCATTTAAATCAGATCAGGATGGGCAGTGAGGGTGGGGTGTGTTGGGGTTGTCAGATTTGCTGAGATTCACTCGGAGAGGGAAGAAAAAGAAGGGAAAAATGCTAAAGAGAGAAAAAACTGAAACCAGCAATCAACACACCAAGGCAGCTCACACAGTTGGAGTCAGTCCCAGCTGCAGAGCACTGAGATCACTCCCCAAACCAAAGGGCATTGTTTGCATCCATGCTCACCCACGCTTCCCAAAGTGGGGATTGGTCCATGCCAAATGGAGCTTGATCCTGCTTTAACCCAGGGCTGATCCATTGGGACCATTGCCATCTCCAGGTCCTGCTCCAGCCCCTTTGGAGAGGAAGAGGCCTGGGCAGAGGCGACCCTCACCTGTGCTTGGGGGTGTTTCTCCTTCTCTTTCTGCTGTCTGGAAAGTGGAAGACAACACCCTCCAGGAGTTAAAGAGATTATTTCGAGTGACACGTGTGTGACGAAGCAAATGGAGAATGTCAGAAGCAGAGGAACCAAGAGAAAAGCAAAAATTTGATCTCAGAAATATTCCTGAGTTGTTGTACAAGAATTTTAACTCATGTGTGTAAAGTCACCTCTTCACTAGGCTGTTTCTCAACATTGACATCGAAAACCATGGAAGAATCAGAGAATCACAGCAGTGGTACACACCTCCACCCCTGCCATGGCAGGGACACCTCCCACTATCCCAGGCTGCTCCAAGCCCTGTCCAGCCTGGCCTGGGACACTGCCAGGGATCCAGGGGCAGCCACAGCTGCTCTGGGCACCTGTGCCAGGGCCTGCCCACCCTCACAGGGAAGAACTTCTTCCTAGTATTTAATCTAAACCCATCCTTCAGTTTAAGGCCATTCCCTATGTCCTGTCCCTCCCTGCCTTGTCCCCAGTCCCTCTGCAGCTCTCCTGGAGCCCTTCAGGCCCTGCCAGGGGCTCGGAGCTCTCCCTGGAGCCTTCTCTTCCCCAGGGGAACACCCCCAGCTCTCCCAGCCTGGCTGCAGAGCAGAGGGGCTCCATTCCTCAGAGCATCCCCCTGGCTTCCTCTGATCTCATTCCAACAGGTCAACATTTTTTCTTGTGTCGTCTTCATTTGATCTGGAATTTAGAAGTGGACCACAGTAAGACAATAACTCATATTTCATGCTCTTTACAAAGATGTGCAAAGCACAGGAAGCTTCAATTTGATTTTCTGGGGCCGTGTAGAATCCCAGAATGAGACAAAGATGCCACCCTTCAAACACCTCACACGACAAGAAATGGCACAACAAGGAGAGGTGTCTTTGGGGACTCTGTAGACTTTCCTCTTCCTGAAATGGTGAGGACTGAAAACTGGGGCCCATCTGCTCTGAGCCTTCACTCTCCAGAGAGTCCTTCCATGAAACCTCTCACAGACACAGGCAACGTCCTCCGTCTGTCCTGATCTCTTCCTCCAGCACAGATTTGTGAGGCAATCTATTTTTTTTCCCCCCAGAGGACCATAATCATTATTAAACTTTGAACTTCAGAAAAAAATATTCTGATGTATCACCAAAAAAAAAAAAATTCTTTATCATCCAAAACTTTCCTTGTAATTTTGTTGTCTTTGTAAAAATTGAACTCCTTGGAAAAAATATCAGCCCCTGATATGAAAATTGACACCTGAGCTGCTGCCATTTTGATTAAAGAAAAAAAAAAATAAAGGACAAAACAATACTGTAATTCCAGGAATAGCTGCTAAAATCTGATAAATTTTTTGCGTGGGCCCAGTAACCTTACACTGGACGTTTGTGGCTACTTCCTAGAGAAACAGGAGAAAGCAAAGAAAATTCCTCCTGGACAAACAGCACATGTAATACGACAATTGGCTCGGTTCCTAAGAGGTTCTCCACGCCAGCCATACAAAGAGTGAAACCTTAGAAGGGAGATGTGATTTCTGCCTTGGACTGAGCTTGCAGCATGCTTAGACCTGGCTCAGGTGTAGCTGCCTGCCCAGGTAAGGCACAGGAGCCTTGGAATGGCATAACTGGAGAAGGGGATTAAGAAATCAGCTCTGCTGGGAATACAAACGGTGCCCACACAGCAGCTTCGCTTTCCTTGGCCTCCACAAAGTGCCCTCAGCCACACAATTGTGACCCTACAGAAGGGCTCCTCTGTCACCTCGGGGCCAATGTCACAGTTTGGGTCCCAACCCCGTTTAGGACCAGTGCTGAGGATTCCTCATCAATCCTGATGGCCTGAAAAGCAGCCAAGCCACAAATCCTGAGCAGAAATCTTTCCTCGCAACGCCGAGTTCGTGTGAAATGAAGGTTGACAGATCCGCCCTGACATTTGATTTTGGACAGAATTGTAATGTTGCAAATGCTGTGCTCCCTCCCCCAGTCCCGGGCATCTGAATAAATGAGCGAAATGAGGAAAAATGCTTACAAAAAGCACATTTTTACACCAGAGAGACACGTCCCCCACTAAAACACTGCAACTTAATTTCTGTTCTGTGTGTGGGTTTGATTTTGAAAATACTTACATTTTTTAGCATATTTAATCTCTTTGTTTCGTAGGACCATTGAGCAGTTTGCTAAGGAGTTATAACAATTAAGGAAAATGAATAATTAAAGCAAGGCAATCAGTGGATCTGCACATTCACTCTGCAGAGGATTCATGGTCTTCCCATGTGTGTGTGGTGAATGATTCTTGCACTCGACATCAGCCACATAAAGTTTGTAAATTCAGCCCAAATAATCACTGGGAATTAAGAGAGAGAGAATATGGGAAAGGCAGCATGAATTTTGGGAAGTCAAATCCATATTAGGGTGACTTGAAAGAGCTGTCACCTTGGGCTGTGGCAGTAAACAAGAGGAAGCTCCGATAAAGACCTTGGAAAGAATTTTGAGCCCTTCTACACAGAAAGGCCAAAATGCAGCTGGAAAATGAGGCTGGAAAGTCTTGATTATCCTCCACTGGGAACAAACCCCACCCAGGGGGAAGCAGGATGGAAAACACCAGATGTGGCTGATGTGAGAGGAAGCAAGATTAGGTAAAGCTCTGCTGTGACTGGCGAGGAATTTTGTCCAATGCGAAGATCAAGGTTGGTAACATCAGCTCTTCCCTTTAATTCTGCAGCTCTGGAAACCCTCGGTGGAGAATGGGAAAGATGAAATGGAAGGAGCAACAGGCACATTCTTAGCACAAGAAAAAATTTATCCCATGTCCCATTAAAATCCTGTCATTTGTGCCTCCAGCTCCCTTTATATTCCCTTTATCCCCACCAGTGTTTTTAAGGACGAATTCTTGGACCTATTGAGGGATTCTGCTAAAAGATGAGATCAATTCAGTGCTGGAGGCCTTTGGTGACAGTGACTTTAAAGAGAGCCTGAAATGAAGATCTCAGGTCCTGGAATTGTAGAATGTCCTGGGTTGGAAGGGACCTGCCAGGATCATCGAGTCAGATAAATCCCACCTGTTTTTCTAGGGGTGCACGATCAGGTTGGTTGATTTTGAGGCTGAGGTTGATTTTTTTTTGAGGCTGATTTTTTTTGTTCCATCTGGAATAACAAAGACTCTTCCTGTTCTTTTGGCACCACATTTGAACTCTCTGGTCTCTAATCAAGGTTGAAATCAAACTGCAGCCTTTACCTCAGTGGAGAAACCAACAGAAGTCCTCCCTCCTCTTCCAAACTGATGGATTTCATGTGGTTTATAGATAATCGATATCATCATGTTTTGTACTCCTCAATTAATCTTGGGTGTTAACGGCTTTTTAATTCAAAAAAAGAAGAAAGGGATGATTTTTTATTTGCATATCTGACATCGAGGATTCCAATTTCATTCATCCAGAAACAGACTCAAAATTGGTCTCGTTCTTAAACTCATCAGTCTTTGTGTATAAATGGGGAGCTACAGCAGTGCGGCAATCAAAAAGTCGCATTAATTTTCCCAATTAATCTGATTGTCATGGATCAAGTGTTGTTTTACCATAATCCAACTCATTGTCATCTGATTTCTCCAACCTTCTAATTCCTCCTTTTTCCATTTATTCAATACTTCGTTCAACAAAACACCAGCACAGGTTCCCCTCTGCTGCACCTCAAGCTCCTGTCCCAAAAATCCACAGCAAATTTCAAAACTAAACAAGGTTAAAAACAGGTTAAAAACAGGCCAGTCCTGAAGGGCATCAGCACATGTTTACATGGCTACAGTGATTTTCCTTTCCATCCAGGCCACAGTTTCCAGCTCTGTGCTGTCAGGAGTTTCTCTCAGATAATTATCCCATCCCCACAGCCACTGGCAGCTGGAGGCACTCTCACCCTCCCAAATTGCACATTAATTTGGAGGCAGAGAGGACGTCACAGGGAAACCGAGGCCAAGGGCAAATCCAAACACCTCGGATCCACCACTTCATCACCGAGCTGGCCGGAAACCTCCCCGAAGTTGCCAGAGAGGGATGAGGCTATGGAATGAGCTTCCCACAGATGGATAATGTGGGAGTGAAGCTGCTTACGAAAGGACCTGTTTGAACCTTCCCCAAAGCACATCAGTGCCACCACGGCAGGTTGAGGAGAATTTGGGGAACATTTGTACTGCGGCTCCCGGGAATTGACTGCTCTGGGTGTGCAGAGAGCGATTTTTTGGGACACAAGTCCAAGCTGTGCCAGTGAGGGACTTGAAGTTCATTCTTGCACATCCCATGGGATTGTGTTGACCCCACTTTCTAATTTAGAGGGGACATGACTCATTCTCTCTCTTTGGTCACTTAATTCTCCACTGCAGAAGAGTTTCCCACTGAAAATTTCATGGAGACTGGAACAGTTTTGGAGGGAAAAAAAATCTTCCTTTTTTAATGTTTAAATGAAATAAACCAAGGAATATATAGGACATCCTGTCCAGATGTCCTATACCAAAAGACCAAAATCAGCTTTAAATCCCATCATGTTTTGAGTGGATTCAAGTTTGTTCACCTGATAAATGGGAAGCAAAAAAAAATTTAATATTAAAATATTAAACTTCCCTAATCCTGTTTGCCACGCTATTGCTGGTACAAGCCAGTTATTCCTTCCCAGCACTTATCAGGCAATCCCAAAAGCTGAGGAGAAAAAGGAGAAAGAACTTTAGTTCCCTTCCCTTTAAGCATCATTTCCTATGCGTGCAAGTAACATGAACACTGCAATTACACAGCCAAGCAGGCCGAGGACAGAACAAGGAGGGGGAAAAATAGGAGGAAAGATTTACAGCTCTTCCAAAAGATGGAATTGAAATATGTAAAAGAGGGCAGAGCCGATTGCCAAAATACTGGAGGTTTTCTTTTCCTTCCACCGTGCATTGTGAGCGGTGTCTGGGGTGGGGGTGGGGGGGAGCAGGGAAGCATTGGAATCTCAGGGTTTTTATTTCACCATGAAACTTTAGCACGAGAAATTTTAATTGTGCATCCTTGTGGACAAGACCTTGAAATCCTACCCAGCCAAAGCTCTCTGGTCCCGGAGTGTTCTTGGAACTGGCCGTGGCTCCCAGTCACTTGGGTGCTTCATCCAAGTTTGTTCCCTCCGTCCCTCAGTGGGACGCGGGATGGGATCGGGGCTTAACTCCTTGCTAGAAGCCCTTGCTCAAGGGCTGTTTCCCTGCCTTTCCCTGCGTTTCTATCTGCTTTTGAGGAGATCTCTGTGGGAGTTTGCTCTTTTCCCTGCCTTCGGAAAGCGATAGGCCTTGAACGCTGCTGGCACCTGATCAAGAAACTCCGGAGGAGGAACGCGAGCGCGGCCGCTCCGAGTAATTGATTGTGGCTACTGGTTGACTGCAGCAGGATTTGTGATAGTGTGAAATCCTATATCTTTTGTGGGCCTCAAAATTATCAGGGTATTTAATCATGGGCTGGGCATGTCTGGGCTGTATTTATGTGTATCACCATCAGAGGGTCACTTGGGCAAGGCGCTGAGATAATGGAAAGAAAAAGAGCTTGGAAAATAAGGCAATAAATCCTCGTGTTGAGCTTTTAAATGTACAGAACTGCTTGGGAAACACCGGTAGCCAACTAATGCATCTCGCCGTGATTAATCTGCATTTTAGAGGGTGAATATTTTGGTTCAGGTAGAAGTTGGAGTTGCCTCTGTGACATTGATACAGGCCAGATGAAAAGTTGGCTTAGTTGCACTGAAAGGTGGGTCAGGAATCCACAGGAGAAATCCACATGAGCTCACATTATTTGGAGATTTCTATTTCCCAAGCCCAAATATATTATAAAAACAGTCCCTCCTGCAGAATTGTCCTGGTTCCAGATCCCCCAGAAAACCTGCTGAAAGCTTTCAGGAGTCTGAAAATCAAAAGATATTTTAGTTAAACATTTAAGAAAACCTTGTTTGTGTTGTAAGGAGGTTTCAAAAACAATTCTTGAAGCAATACCAACATTTCCCAGGCCTCAGTATAGATTATTTTTTCTTCTTTTCTATATTTTCACACTATTATTCTCTTAGGTTTTTTGGGGGCTTTTTTGTTTTTCCTTTTTAAATAAATGTAGTGATTAATTTCACTTCTCCAAACTATTTTTGTTATGTAGTTTCAATAAATCCAAATTTCAGGAAGCGAAACACCTTGATAACTACTTGGAGAACATTTTTAATAGCATCGCTAACCAAGCTATAAAAGTTTTACTAAGACAAATTTTTCCTGCCATCCCTCATACACCTTCCTCCTGCCAATAGTTACAACTACGAGTTGCAAAATCATGCAGGGATAAAAACATCAGGGCCAAAGATGAAAAGCAGATGGCACATTTCATTATTTGCTAATTCCATACATATATTGGACATAGAGGCGGCAATTCATATGCCCTATTTTTTTCCCCAGAAATCCAAGTTTGGGTGATTCACCTCCACTGATGGCACAGGTTTAGAGTGAATAGGTCAGGCTTGGATGTGTAAAAGAGGCGTAAATCCAAATTTTCGGTGATTCAGCATCCTCTGTTCCTCCATCCCCAACAACCAAAACCAATTCCACTTTACCTCTAGGGAACCACACCCCAAAATTTAGTTGCACCCCATATTCATGTCCAGCACATGCCCATGAAGAACTAAATGAAAAACTTACCCTTGATTGGGTCGAATGTTTTAAACACCTTCATTAAAAAAATTAAAGCATTAAAATTTCTTTCCCAGTGTTTCCTAATTCCCCAGACATCTTCCTTGCTGTCCTGGGAGCCACATCTTGGCTGCTCTGATGGCTGGAGCGTCGCTGTTCCTCTGAACAAACCCCTTGCAGGACTTGCTCTGAGGCATATCCTGACTGATAAATCAGCGGAATTTCGGAGCAGGGACTGCTGCATTTCAGAGACTGACTGGAGGAGATGATCCCAGAATGCCAAAGGAAAAGCTTTGGATGTGTCACCAAAAAAATGCAGAACTTCCTTCAATTCCCACCCCAGTCCCAAGGGTTTGGAGCTGCCGTCCCACACCAGACCTGGACAAAAAGAATGTGAAAAAGGGACAATTCTTTGTCCATTTTTTAGGGGGGGTATAGCTGAGCAGGGAAAAGAAGAAAAGGCTGCCTTGGGCTGAAGAAAAATTAAAATCTTTATTTGAATGCTTAAGGAATCCACCTGAAAATCTGGAGCAAGGGAAGAGCTGTGGACTCCTTGGCTTCCACAATAAACAGCTCATCAGTGTCAGCTGATGTTTGTTTCAAACTGACAAAAATTTGACTGATTTAGGACAGAAAAATGTTCCAAGCTCTGTCAAACAAAGCTGACATACCTGATTTCCCCCACGTTATCTGTCTTTCTATCTGTCTGCCTCCGATGTGCTGAATCATTACTTTTGCATGGAAAGCAGCGTATTCTCCTTGAAACTTGCACTCTCTGTTAAAAAAAAAAAAAAAAATTAAAAAAGTCATGGAAAATGTAGCCGTAGTACTGGGAACTGCTGCGCCAGATTCCCACTTGGCCTGGATCTCTATACCTCTGCTGACCTCAATAATAATTTCATTTGAGGGCAAGCAAAGAACTCGGTGTTCAGTCACAGAGGGACTGCAGCTGATCTGCTGAATAAATCAGAGCACACCAACCAGTTGCTCCTCAAATTCCCAGTAGCCCATGGCCAATGGATTACTCCCATGCAGTGGCACAGCAATTTAATTGGAATCTTGCATTATTCCTGCTGGTGCCATTATTTTTAAAGGCTTTGGCTTTTTTCCAGGGGTCTTTGCCAAGTTGCTCAATACCGTCACTGGCATCAGACCGAAGCTATTAAGTTTTTCCCGATGTGAGCATGAGCTACAAATGTGGATTATTTCAGGGGAAAAAAGTGAAAACCCACTTCTTTACAGGCCCTTGGTTTTCAGCAGGGACAGCTTAGAATTTATCCTATCACTGAGAAATCCACTAGCCCTCTCGATATCCTGGATTTATATCCTGACTTTGCTGAGCAACACGAATGAACTTTTCCTACTTTTGCCTTCTCTCAGTCCTGCAGGTACCTGTGAACCTTCCAGTTCTTCATTAACTGAATTTAACAGAAACTTTATCCGTATTTTCCACAGCCAGGTGCCATTTTCCAACGAGAGGGGAAACAGCAGAGCACCTTCAAGGCAGCTCTTTCATGAAGGCACAGGAAAAGAGGTGGCATCACTCACTCCCCAGCCTTGCCCAGCTTTTCCATGGTTTCTGTGCTTCCAGAGGATAGTGGTGCTGCGCAGACTGCGCTTGGAAGTGCTAATAAATATTCCACTTGTCTGCTTTTTGCTGAATAATGGAATATTTCATGTTCGGTTGGAGTCAGGAGTGGATTTGGGGCAGAGAGGGAGGCAGAGGGGGTGTGGGATTGAATTGCTTTCCTTGGTGGGACCGGGGTTTAGTTTTGTGGGGTTTTCTGCTGTCACAGCTCTGAAAGACAGAGGGAGGAGAAATGAGGAGTGGGGCAACGTGAGGGAAAGACAAGAAATATTTCTGTGCTGGTGCTGATTAGCTGATACACAGAGGAAAGAGAGAGAAAGAGAGAGGAGCACGTTAACAAATCTCTATTTAAATCCCAACTTCCAAGTGAAAATGTGTTGGCTCCTTCTAAATCCCTGCAGAGATTTGGAGACATCGAAGCCAGCAGACACCCTATGATCATCCACCCTGACCTTTCTTAACTCAGTCTCGAAACTTTACCCAGTGATTTCTGGAATGGAAGGAATTATCCCCACTATGTGCGTGCATTTCTAAGATGCAGCTTTAATAAACTGATGATGGGGATCAGATTCCAGGCGATGCCATGGGCTGGTTCCTGTGCTCCTCTGCAGGAATGCGACCAATGACTTGTGGTTGAGTTAAAGCACATTTATCCCTTCTTCCTGCAACTCCTCCTAATTCTGCCTCTGCTGACAGAGCTGCCTGGTCCTCGCAGGCTCCAGGAGATTCATGTCCCCATGAATCACGGAGCAGAGAGAGAGCTGTGCTGCAAAGATTTCCCAGTTCTTCCCTGAGCTGAGCAGGTCAAGGTTGACCAATTTTTCTCTTGGCGAAATGAAAGCTTCAGCCACAGGAATTCAGGGCTCTGTGCTGGAGGTCCCCTGGGATGCCATGCCTTGGATAAGTGAGGATTTGCATTCTGGAGTGGTTTAAAACCCCAGATAATCTTGTCTCATGCTCCAAAGGCAAAGGTAGGTCCATGCATATCCCGAAGGATGATCCAGGGATGAAGGTGGGTCACAGGCCACAGCCCTCAGCCCATGGAGAGGTTTACAGAGGATGAACTCCCTGTCTTATCTATTCCATTCCTTGTTTCCTGATAAGTCCATTTTGAAATGACAGCTCCACTTTCCCTGAAAACGTCTCCTTCAGCTACCCCAAAATTTCATCAAGCAGAAAATTAAAAAGTGGCCATTTAGTCAAGACTTCCAACCAGAGCAGCAGCTGCAGAATGTCCAGTCCTGGGGAAAAAGAACCCTCAGCTCGGCTGCACTGAAAAAACATTAACAGAGCCTGGATGATTTGTGGGTGCAGAGAATCCTGCACATCGTGAGGGGCCTGAGCTCTGCAGGGGAAACTCTGAGCACAGGGAAGATAAAATCATGGTCATGTCTCCTGCTCATCACTGCATATTCACCGCCTGAAAGCCATGCTCATGTCCCTGCCTGGGGTTTTGCAGATGAAATATGGGATCATTCCACTTTTGTCTGTCCTTTTCTCACATGTTAAATCGTGGAGCAGGGGACTCAGCCCTCCTGAATATGTAAAACAGCAAAATTGGGATTAAAAGGACAAGTTGTGGTTCTATTCCCTGGTACGATTTTCACCTCTTGGTGAAAATCCCTGCCCTTTCTACTCACCAGTTTCTCTCATTTTCTTCCCATAAAGACTGTTTTCCTGCCCTTCATAGTGGAAGTCACTTTGTCCATTAATCATGGGATCTGGATGGGACTTTTCAGTCTTAGCTGGTCACTCTCGGCTTTATTCTGAAATAATAGAATTTAAGAATATAATTATGTTCTTGAATAAAGCCTTAATCAGATTAAGATTAAGGCTTTATTCCTAATCTGAGGGTAAAACAGGCACCTCCAGAAAGGAAGAATCACCCTTCAGGGATGCGTCTCCAACTCCACACACTATCAGAAGAACCTTGATGAGATGAATAATTAAGTCAGATGAGATGAATTTGACATTTAGGATCCATTTCCCAACAGAAATCAAGGACGTGTTTCACATTCAGCATCGCATACTGGATATTTGCAGAAATACTGGCTTTTGACCATTTTCTAGCTTAAGGAAAACAGCTTTCGTCATTCCAGAACAACTTAATTCTCCCAAATTCAGAAAGAATTTAGATTTATTTTTCTTCCCAGGTTACCACTTTTAACTGATTAGTGAAGAATAATAATTTCTCATTCTTTGATTCGCTCTCTTATCACTCACCAGTTTCTGGTCAGGATTGGCAGCTGCAAATCCCAATTTTATTTAACATCGGGCCTGTCCTGTGAAAGCTCCTTCTGTCTAATTCTGCTCAGAGAGAGAGAGAGACACAAAAATTTATCTGACTAATTTCTGATTAATTAGGAACCATTAATCTGAGTCTTCTCCATGTGCACCAATATTTGCCTTTTTCAATTGCATGGCTCCTGTGAGTGCTTCCCGTACATGGTTACAATTAATAATGTGAATTTTTTTTTTAATTGCTATAATTTGCCTGGGAAAAGGAAGTCTCTAAAGTGTGGAGTTCCAGCTCTGTAAGTCTCCTGAAGGAAGAAAGGGGGGCTCCAGGTCCACCAAGGATATTTGCGTGGACTGTGCTGAGGTAGATTCCTGCAGGAGAAACTCCCAGGGATCAGATTCTCAGCTGATGGGAACCAGAAGTTCTTCCCCCTGTCCAAATCCCATTTTACATCATCTGCTCCTGCCAGATCACTGTGAGATTGACAGCTGATTTTATCACTGCAGATTGGCAGACAATTTTATCACTGAATTTTGGCAGTTGATTTTATCACTGAATTTTGGAAGTTGATTTTATCACTGCTTGAGAGCAGGAGATAACATTTGCTCCATTTCAATATTTTATTCTCTCAACAAAGGGGATGTCAATTGAAACAATTTAAATGTTATCAAAATGTCTGTATTCCACAAAGCAAAATAATCCTGCTCAGTGCTCCCTGTGCGGTGCAGCCTTTTCACAAGGATATCATCTGGATCCCATCCTGAGCTTCAGGTGACTCGGGAGAGGAAAAGGTGGAGAGAAATTTATCTGGGAAAGCTGAGAGAAAGAGCAGTGACTTTGATAATTCCAATTAGGAATTCAGAGGCTGAGGTGCAAGAGGGCTTGTCAGTCTAGAGGAGATGAATTATTGAGCTTGTAGAGGTGAAATGGAATAATAAATGTAATTTATCCATGGATCCACAACCTGTCTGAGGCGGATCCTTCAGGACTGCCCTTCCCCAGGGCATCCACGTACACCTCCCACTGCAGAGATGCTTTTAGGGCTCCGAGTGCTGCAATCAACCCATCCCTCCTTTGGCCACCACCTCTCCTCCCCTCCCCTCGGAGGAGCAACGTTCTGTGTTTTATCCTTCCGGCCCTCGTTTCTTTCTTTGGAAAGAACAAGCCCTCTTTGTCTGGGGCTCCTGCAGGTCGCACCGGGCGGGAGCGGTGGGGGATTCTCTGCCAGGGTCCCTGGGGCAGAGCCCACAGCTGATTCCTGAGTGTCCCCCGGGGTCACAGAGATCCCACAAACACAGCAAAGCCAGGCAGCCCTGTGTTATGGGAGCTGGCCCCACGGCCATGCCAAGATTCTGGATTTCCTGGCGCTCTGAGGCTCTTTGGGCCTCGGGGATTATACATTGCACAAGGTATCGGATGCCATAGTGACTTCTGAAAAAAGCGCATGGGAAACAAATCGAAATGACCTCTTCAGAAAGGATCCTATGGATGTATTTTTAACAATAACAGAGCAGGAAACTTTGCCTTCTCAGACATTTACCCAGCTTCTCTGCCTGCTGGCATTCCGCAAGCGCACTTGGCCACACGCTGGGCCACGGAAGGCCGGGATCCTCTCGGATTTCACAAACCGAGCAAGGTCAGCCCAGGGCAGAGGTTGGATGAGATTCCTCGCAGTGAAACCCCCACTGCCCATCAAAAATGGTGCTGTTCCATCCATTGGCCGTGAACTTCGTTTCAGTCTCAAGTTATTCCAGAGCTGGGAACAGCTGGAGTTGTTCTTCTGCACAGTGGGTCCAACTCATGTCCTTCTGACTGTGTCCAAGACTTGGTACAATTTGCACAACACCAGAATTTTCCCCCAAAATGGCCCTGCCAAAATGATTTTTAACTGACATTCCACCACTCTACAATGGATTTGATAAATAAAATGCTACACAAGGTATCCCTCGTAGCGATTTCCCTTTGCCAGGGAGAGTTCCCCAGCCAGCAAAATCCTTGCACCCTTGCCCTGCTTCCAGCACGAGCAGTGCTGTCAAACTCAGCTCAGAATTTGACCCAGGCAACACCCACACAGATATTTCAGGAGTTCAGCTGTGTTCAGTGGGATTCAAGCAGCAAAAATACAGATATTTATGGTGCAGAAATCTACCTGAGCTTGTAGCTCTCAGCTCTTCTTGGAGTCAATTAAAAAGATGTCTTTGGATCTAACTCATGAGATCTGGTGAATGCAGGCACTTTAAATGAATAAAATGGTGCTGTTCCATCAACTGGCCAAGAAAAATGGCTCAGTAAATTCATTAAGTTCTTTTTTGGGACTCTGCAGCATTTTAGGAGCCCTGAAGTCAGTTTTAACACAATCCCAATCCTTCAGGCTGTGGGCTGATGAACATTTCTCTGTCCTGTGCCATTGATTCTCCCCAAAGTCACCAAAAGCTCAGAACACGAAAAAGAATTAATTCCTGATCTGGGTTTTAGCAGGGAAAACAAGCCAAACAAGACTGGAAATACAAATGGCTGTAAACAAGACTCTCCACCTGCCCCCGCTGGTGCCAATGGCCTGAGGAACCTCCCTGCCCAGGCTTGTTTTCATTCCAGGAACTGTCAGCAGCATCCTGGATTGCGAATTATTCCACACAGTCGCGTCTGGCACCCTGGGGAATTCGTCTTTGTCACGCTGGGACCCTGCGCTCCCCAGTGCTCTCAGCCAGATCCCTGCTTTCCCTCCAGGCTCTTTCTGGCCATGTCTGTATCTCATTCTCTCCCTGCCCTCCAGAAATGGCTTTTTCCAAGGAATGCTTTGCTGTCTTCAGGAGGGTTATAATTTCCATTTCCTCTCCCTGGCCCAAAGGGGAGCATCTGATACAAGACAAACAAGCAGAGTTGTCTCTTGCTGCTCAGCTGCAATTTTTGTAAAGAACTGTCAGTTACAGCACATCTACAGTTCCAATCCCCCCCCCC
>VZRL01005999.1:67998-125721 GCA_013397895.1 Origma solitaria
GGAGAGGAGAGGAGAGGAGAGGAGAGGAGGGGAAGGACAAGGACATGAAGGAGAAGAAGAAGTACAAGGAGGAGGAGAAGGAGAAGGAGGAAAAGGAGGAGAAAGAGAAGGAGAAGGAGGAGGAGGAGAAGGAGAAGGAGAAATAAAATCCCCACATGTTGATTGTGTTGAATCACAAAGCCAGCATCACGCTGTGCTGGAAATTCCTCCCTCACCCCATGCCTCCCCTCCTGGCTTTCTGTGTTCCCTTGGAGCCAGTGGTTACTGGAACCACCAATTCCTGCATTTTGTCGGGCCAAGTCCTCTCCTGTGTCCACCACCACTGAGCCCCAAGCCCTGGAGGGGAAAGCCCGGTCTAGAAAAGCCCTGCAAACCTCTGCTGAAAACCCAAGTCAGCAATATTTGCAGGAGACCTCCCCACCTCGCTGCAGTCACGATTCCTGTGGTGGCCTCGTGGCTGCTTTTACGAGCAACAGAAAAAGGGGAGGAGGAGAGGGGGAGGCATCAACGTTGAATGACAAAATCACGGCTGGCTCTGGCAGGGCATTTCCTTATATAAGTGGAGCAGAGGGATCATTTCCTACGCCCCTGTGGCCAAAGGAATGCGGAGCACACGGGGAAACAGATCCTGATGGAGCTGGGAACACGCGTGGGCTGGCCCAGCCACTGCCAGGGAATGAAGGAGCTGCTCCAGAGCTTCCCGAGCTCCTGTCCAGGGGATTAAACCATTCACTCCGGGGTTAGCAGGGAAAAGCCTGGGGGAGCCAGCCAAAGGCACAGTGCTTTAAGCAGGCGAGGAGTTCAACTCAGGATTCCTTGTTCAAGGAAGAGAAGCTGAACCAAAATAAAGTCAAATTCCTGCATCTGTAAAACAAAAGTCTCCATGTTTCTCCAGATTCCAGGGTGAAGTGCTTGTATTGCAATGCTGCTGCTTGCTGTGTTATTTTATTTTTCCAAATCTCTTTTTCTCCCCTCCTAACCTTTCTCACCGAGACCTCTAAGCTGAATTTCTGTTATTACCTCTCCGTGTCATGCCCAGGGTCCCTAGAGAATTGAATTATAAATATATAAAGTGATAAAACAAATATTAGCAGACTGACCAGTACCTCTTTCCCTCCTTAGGGCAAGAAAAGAGATTTATCAGCACTTAACTCCCCAAAAGAGCATCCCCAGGCAGGGGCCAACTTACTTGGACCAAACCATTCTCAAAGACCGCCGTACTGGTCAACCATCTTCCACAACCAATGCCAAACTGGTGCAGTAACATCTCCCCAAGCCGAAAAAGCACCCTAAAAGTAAAGCTGGAGTCTGGAAGTGAAGACAAATCTTCCCTCCTGTTAATGCTGCAAGATTCACCCAGAGGGTGCTGGGCACTGCCCAGGCTCCCCAGGGAATGGGCACATTCCCAGGGCTGCCAGAGCTCCAGGAGCGTTTGGAGCTCTCAGGCACAGGGTGGGATTGTTGGGGTGCCCTGGGCAGGGCCAGGGGTTGGAATGGATGGTCCTTGTGGGTCCCTCCCGGCTCAGGATATTCCGTGATTCCATGAAGATTCCTGGTTCTTGAAGAACAGGCAGCAAAGGGGAGGCTGGCTGTACAATCCAGGGGTCTCTGGTTAAGGCTCCTTTATCCAAGCACAAACCTCCCTTGCAGAAACCTCCCAGAAAGCTCCTCAGGGCAGGAAAATGATTTGTGGTGTCCCTTTTTCCCTACTTACAGCCCTAACTGAGCACTGATGATCTCCCAACACACCTTCCTGTATCATTTCCATCGATAAGGGTAGATATCACTGGCAAGTCTGGCTTTAGAAGTTCATCCTAGGAAATTAATTCTCCTTATTAAACTAATAATTTAATTAGGAGGGAAATGAGGCGCTGTGTGCATCTTGCACTGGTTGCTGACTCCCTTCCAGATATTTCCCCGTGGAGTGTGCAACATCTGTGCCCTTTGGGGAAAGACAATCCTGTTGCACCCAGCAGGGAGAGGCACAGTTTTGTTAGATTAGACACACGGAGGAAACACTAAAACCAGCTTTTCTTCGAGGGTGAGACAGGACCAGCAAGTTTGAGCTTGGGTTCTAAAGTGCTCTCACTTGAGGTGCTGGTTCCCATCCCAGCTGCTGAAATGAAGTGTTTGGCATCACACCACGACCCCTTAACTCCTCAGGGGTGATGGGGTGGGAGCAGGGAAATCTGCTCCTGCTCCTGACATGGAGTTAGGAAGAACTAAACAGAGACAGCTTGGTTTAGGTAATCTCATAGATCTACCACCAGCCCCTTTTATTTCTACAGGAACCACTGGGAAAAGAATTTAACAAAATTATTGAGGGGAGTATTCATTATACAAAGCTATTTCTTCGGAAAAAGTTTAGATCTCAACACAAATTCTGCCCCCATCTCCCACACTTGGAACCATAACAGTCCCTTTAAACAGACTCTTTAAATCATAGAATCAGAATCATGGAATGGTTTGGGGTGGAAAAGGCCTTAAAGATCATCCAGTGCCACCCCTGCCATGGGCAGGGACACCTCCCACTGTCCCAGGCTGCTCCAAGGCCTGTCCAGCCTGGCCTTGGACACTGGCAGGGCAGTGGCATCCACAACTTCTCTGGGAAAACCAGTGATAACTTTCTATAACTCAGTGATAATTTTCTATTACTGCATTCTCTGCCTTTGTAAGAGGTGTTGCCACATCAGCAGTGAAGGACAGTGTATGAAAAAATATAAAACCAGTTTTGGCCAATTTTTTCCATCCCAGTATGGATAATCCTTCCATGTGAGCTTCTATTCTAAAAACTGCACCCAGTCCCAACATACTGCACCTCCCCTGGGAAAGCCTGGAGTACTCAGAGAATTCCATACTCTTGCTGTTTCATGGAATGTCGCAGCTGACAGCGAAGTCTGGCCATGCCTGCTGGGGAATAAATGTCCGAGGTAAGGGACATGCAGGGTTTCTGCAGTGTTGTATTTCAGCTTATCCAGGGGCCTGTCTCAGATCTAGTGAAAATCAAACTGTTCTTTTTTAGTTCCACATTCGGAAAATCCAAGTCCCTCTTTTTCTGCTCCAAGCCGAGTTCATGTCCCAGTGATTCCCCCGCTCAGCTCTTTCACCTGGGATTCAGGGGGAGAAAAGCAAGTTGTTTCCAGAGAAAGGGAATGACAATGGGCGGGCCAGTTTCAAGCTGGGATAGAAATGCAGCTTAATATGCTGTCAAAAATGATTTGAAACAGATCCCTTCGTGCCAGCTGATAAAACTGAAATGTTCTGCTTCAGGCTGAGCCACCGCAGGTTGGAAGCTGACTTTTTAACCTTTTCCCATGGAAAAAAAAAATCAGAAAAACACAGTTTTGGGGGGCAAAGTTAAAAAAAAGTTAATATTGAAGCCTTGCCTTGAAGCAGTTATGAAACTCCTGGTGTGAGGCGAAGCAGTGGAGTGTGGAGCGTTGGTGTCAGAGCGAGAGGACAAGGCAGGGCTTGTCCCAGGGAGGGATACTGCTGGTCCTGATGCCTCGGCTGAGATTCCAAAATTCTGGGAGCAGCGTCACACATCCCAGGAATGGCTTTTAGGAATCATCCACCACAGCATCGAGTGTCTGCAACTCACGGCCACCACAGCCCTGTTGTGTGTCCAGCTCCTCCACCTGCCTGTCCCAAAGAGGAGGCTGAGCACATCCCCTGTTTGGTTTCTCTTTGGCTGATAACTTGTTCCACCTTTGCTTCAACATCAGGGTTTAAAGAGATGACAAAGGTGACAAAGTTTTAAAAAAAGTTAATACTGAAGTCTTGCCTTGAAGCATTTATAAAATTCCTGCTGTGAGGCGAAGCAGTGGAGTGTGGAGTGATGGCGTCAGAGCGAGAGGACGAGGCAGGGCTCCTGGGTGGGACGCTGCTGGTCCTGATGCCTCGGCTGGGACGCCACAATTCCGCCCCACATCCCAGGGATGGCTTTTAGGAATCACCCACCACAGTCTGCAAGAGCGACTCACAGCCACCACATCCCTGCTGTGCACCGAACTCCTCCATCGCCCCTTGTGCTGCCCACCCCAAAAGGAGGTGAGCACATCCCCTGTCTGATTTCTCTTAAGCTGTAACTTGTTCTGCTTGTGCTCCAGCACCGAGATTTAGAAAGAGCTGACCCAGCTGACCTTCAGAGCATCCCCCAGCCCGTGTCCCGTGTCCCTGTCGCTGTCCCTGTCCCTGCTGGCTCCCGTCACAGCCGTGCCTGTCAAGCCCTCGCAGCCCCAGCGCTGGCGGTCCCGCGGGCAGCAGGAGTTTGTATACAAAGCTGTCACCACTCTCAGGAGTGGGTGGATTTTCCAGCTCATCTGTAACCTGAGTGGCACTTCAGCCCCGGGATCTTTCTTCCCAGTGTCAACAGCACGCAGCGGCCGAGCTATCCCCTTACACATTATCTTCGATCAAGTTGATGGGCAGGAGGGAGCCGAGCCAGGAGTAATTGTGACAGGCTGGGTGTTTTTACAGGCACAATGGTTAATGGGCTGGTTAATGTAAAGGATTAGCCCCTGCAGCCCCGGGACATCTGAGAGCGGAGGAAAGGGGTGGTGCTGCTCCGTAAGCCCTGGTAGGAAATGCCAAGATCTGCTCGGAACCAAATAGAAACAAATCAGAAAAAAAAAAATGCTTTATGGTGTCTTAAGGACTTTGGGATGTGGATGCTCACGGCACCCAACACAAAGCGCAGAGCCCAAATATCGCCGTCTGCAGCTTCCTCGGGAGGGGAAGCAGAGCTGTGATCCCTCCTGTCTGTGACCAGGGGCAGGACCTGAGGGAAGGGCACAAAAGGGAAGGTTATGTTGGATTTCAGGAAAAGGTTCTCGCCCCAGAGGGTGGTGGGACACTGACCAGGCTGCCCAGGGAATGGGCACGGCCCCGAGGCTGCCAGAGCTCCAGGAGTGTTCGGACAACGCTCCCAGGGATGCACAGGGTGGGATTTTGGGATGTCTGTGCAGGGCCAGGGGTTGGATTGGATGATCCCTGCGTGTCCCGTCCCGCTCAGGATATCCTGCGATGCTCTGATTCTCTCTCCACGCTCCGGAGGAGCGGGCAAGGGATGAGAAGGCTGAACATACACTCTTCATCCCCAGCCAAGGGATGGGAGGGGAAGGCAGGGGAAGCTCCCAGCCGTGCCCTCTGGCCACCGGGACCGCTCTCCCAAACCTCCTCCCGGCAGGCGATGCCCAAGGCTCCGTATCTGCTCCGGGGCTCCAAAAAACATCTGCCCGGAGGCACTGCTGCGTGGAAAGTGGACATTTGCCACCTTTCCCGAGACAGCCCAGCCCCTGGAGCCCCCGAGGCTCCATCCCCTCCCTGCTGCATCCACCTTGCATTAGGGCAGCATTATCCGAGGAGCCCATCGAGCGCGATTGTATCACCGCTAAGTGCCCGAGCTTATGGGATTTGCGGCCATATGCTCGCATGGCTTATGCGCTGAGAGGCTTAGAAACCCTTCCTCCAAATTCCTCAGGCAGCCTAAAACCTCCTGCCTGACTGGCTCGGCTTACAGCTCCGAGACGGTCCTGGAGAGACCCTCCCCGGGAAAGTTCCAGGGGAAAAGAGAATGGAGAGACCCCAGGAAAGCTGCTGAGTTCCAGGGGCAAAGGGAATGGAGAGACCCTACCCGGGAAAGTTCCAGGGGAAAAGAGAATGGAGAGACCCCAGGAAAGCTGCTGAGTTCAAGGGGCAAAGGGAATTAAGAGACCCTCCCCAGGAAAGTTCCAGGGGAAAAGGGAATGGAGAGACCCCAGGAAAGCTGCCGAGTTCCAGGGGCAAAGGGAATTAAGAGACCCTCCCCAGGAAAGTTCCAGGGGAAAAGGGAATGGAGAGACCCCAGGAAAGCTGCCGAGTTCCAGGGGCAAAGGGAATTAAGAGACCCTCCCCAGGAAAGTTCCAGGGGAAAAGGGAATGGAGAGACCCTCTCCAGGAAAGCTGCTGGGTTCCAGGGGCAAAGGGACTGGGAAGTCTGGGATTGTTAGAGCTCCTTGATAACTTCCCAGTGAGGCAGGTGAATCACTCTGAGGTAAAAATCTGGGGCTGGCTTCCCTCCTGTCACTAAGGCAGGGAGATACGAATCTGTCTGTGGCCAAAGAGTTTTTAGGTATGGTCTGGCATATAATTATTTGGGATTTGTATCAGGCTACTGGGATTTAACCACGTGCTCAGGCCAAATTCTGCAATCTGCACAGCAAAGTGATGTTTAGCATCACTGTGTCTCAGGCTGTGTCTCATGGCACCAATTGCTCAAAAAAAATCAGTTTAAGTTGGTGAAAACTTGTAGAAAAAAAATTATTTCGTTCCTTTCCTTCTCTGCCCAAATGGCATTGTAATTTCTTTCAGCAGTGAGAAATTAGGAAGCAAAATGGACTTTCTCCTTAGCTGCTTTGCTTTTCCTTGTTTTGATGTACTTTAATTATTATCCCATATTCTGAGGGTGAAGGGGAAAAACATGGGAAAAAATTTGAAAAGCAAGCTGGTGATTTTTCTGTCTTTGGCCAATTCACTTCAGCAGCATCATGGGACTGCCAGGCTCTGAAAAGTGGAAAAGAGATGGACCTGCACCAGGGCTCTTCATCTGAACCTTGGGGTTTGATGGCAGCAGGAATTTGAGTGCATGCAGGGGAGCTGATGGAGCCTGGAGCATGATTTTGGAGCTGAAAAAGTACTTTCTATTATTAAATTTATATTGTCATTTTGTAATGATGACCTCTGGTCACCCACCCTTCATTTCTCCATTGGGGGTCCTTCTCTCTCCATTCCAAACATGGTTTAAATTCTGTAAAAAAGCAAAAGTGGTTGTTCCTTGTTTCACGTGCACAACGAAAAGATCCAAGTTACCAGAGCTCAATTTTCTGCTGAAGGCAAGTCCTAGCCTTGGCAATTTTCTGTCCATCTGTGCAGAAAGGTTGAGATGTTGCTGTTGTGAAATACGAGTGTGACAGAGGAGTCAAAAAGGAAAGGGATTGTTCTGTTCTCCAGCAGCTTTCAGACAATTAGCCAGGGGCAAAACCCCAATCCATGTCAATAATATATAACTTTAATTGCCATTTTCTGAGAGGAACTCTTTGAATGTGGGACACTGAATGGGCCAGGGGTGGTTCCAGCCCTACCTTACAGCCAGAGTTCAACATCTGCTGTGTTTCAGCAAATAGGGAATGTTGTGGTGGGCCCAACAAAGAACAAAGTCCTCCCTCAGCCGGGGACTCCCAAAAGTGAAGGAGCTGGAAATATCCCTGGATCAAAGAGCTCAGGGACAAAGCAAGAATTATCACGGTCATTACGGATCAAGGCAGCAAGAGATGAAAGGCTGGATTCTTATACGTATAGAAATATAAATGTATGCCCTATTCTGCCATCGTGAAGGGACCCTTAAGTGACACTTAATTGCACACAGTTATTACAAAACCTGTACAAATGCAGGGCGGAGTGGTCAGTGCAGAGAGAGGAGACAAAGGCAGCATTTTTCATATTTTCCATCAATTCATAAATAAGGTGAAGAGGTAACATCACATTCCCAGGTTACAGAGGGAATTTGTGGCATAGCTGTTAAAGAAGCCCAAGGAACCAAATTTTGGTCAATGTCCTGTTCTTTTTTGGCCCAAGTCTTTCCTGTTCAAGGGGGTATTTTTATTATTTCTTTTTCTGTAGAAGTAATTTTTAAACAAATTTATATTTTAGGAAAGCCTGGAGCTGTTTCTGCTGGAAGTGGCCTTTGTACAGAAGAAAAATGTCCCAACTCTCAGCATAAGTGGGGAAAAGAAAACAAATATCCTCTGGAAACAGTTCCAGCAAATTTGTCACTTCACTGATAAAGTAGTCAGTAGTTGAAATTAGACTCACCTCATTTGTAAATCTGAGTTGATTTCACCTGTAAGGGCAAAATAAAAAAAAAAATCACATAGAAATCACAGTTTTCAGCAATCTTTGCAATATTTTGCTTTGCCAAGCAAAGCCCACCTCTGTTCTCTCAGTCTAAAAGAAAATTTAAACAACATGGACCAAGATAATGTTTTTATTTAACAAAAGAGCAGCAGGCGGGGGGGGAAAAAATTCAGGAGAACAGTTAAGAAGTTAATTAATGTAAATGTGACTGGATCCATCCACATGTTGGTTTTAAGCCACTGAGCTCGGGGTTCCTCCACCTCGATCGTTCAGGTGGCCTTCCACTCCAACAGAACAGCAAACCTGGTTCAACATAAACAATTACCAATAGCACAGAAAAATGACATCGATTTAGGATTTATTTATACAAAACAAGTTGAGATTAGAAGCAGCAGATGAGGAAAGGGATGAGAAATGATGATGGGGAAGCAGCAAAATAATTGATATCAAAGCCTTGGTTCAGCAAAGAATCTGAAAACATGTTCCAGGTTAAGCCCATGCTTAAGTAGAAGTCAGGGGAGGTCCTTAATTACAGAAGAAAATGTCACATTTATGCCAAAAAAACTGAAATATTGGTTGGTTTTGATTAACAAAAAAATTGTTTCATTTTTTAGCAGCTGTGCTGTAGAGAGACTCATCAAATCATGGAGTCTCCTGGGTTGGAAGGGACCCGCAAGGATCACTGAGGTTTGATTTTTACCCAGGTGAGTTATTAAATCCTTATAAATTCAACAATTAAATCAAACTGATTTTATAAAGGCCTTCATCACACACATCCAACGAGCTCAGACTCCAAAAACCCCAACAGTCTCTCACAGGCTGAGCAGGACAGACTCTGCGGTCTGAATTCCCTCTTTCCTCAATGGATGGGAAGGGATTTGATGGGATGGGAGCTCTGAACGAGTCACCGCTGCAGGAATCCAGAACCAAGTGCTGCTCCTAAAAACCACCTTTTACAGAATCCCAGAAGGGCTGGGGTTGGTAGGGACCTCAAAGATCATCTCATTCCATCCCTGCCATGGCAGGGACACCTTCCACTGGACCAGGTTGGCCCAAGCCCTGCCAGCCTGGCTTTGAACACCCCCCGGGATGGAGATGTTGATGGCTGGGTGATGTTTCTTTTCTAAAGAAAACCACAAAATGTGGGGGTTTTAGGTCAACGCAAAAAGAAAGGATAATGGTGGAATGCTTCTTGAAAAATTGGGTCAAACACTAAACCTTAATGGGAGCAAGCCCCAAGTGAAATTTTTTATTTAATAAATTGTCCATTTTTTATCAGTCTGAAGTCTGAGGGTCACAAGAAACAATCCACTGGATCAATCTGAGACAAAATTTGCTGTTTCCTGTGATTTCAGACTTCAGGAAACCATTGACTCCAGCACTGCTGGACAGTGGTGTCCCACACTGCTGCGATACTCCATCCACAGGGAATTCCAACCACAACTTCTGGCTCTTCTGTGATTCCAACTTCTCTCCTCCAAATTATTCCTCCATGTTTTGACATCAGTCACACAGTTCTGTTCAAACCAGACCGTGCTGGGCATCCGCTGGTGAAACAGGGAGGGAATGGATGGATAATTACCGGGATAATGAGAGTTGGCTCATCAGGTCATATAGCTGTTGATTTCATCCCAAGTCAAGATGTGCCCTGTAACCCAATCCAGTGCCTTCCAGCAGCAGGATTCCCCTAAAGGAAAAAAATTCCATTGCTGAATGCTGGATGTGGAAGCTGTGAATTTTCCCCTGGTGCAGGCTTCTACTGTGGACCTGTGGAATAGGTGACAGCAAGGGGAACAAGGATTTCTTCACCTTTTTTCCTTCAGGATCCCATTGTGGAGATGGAAATTAAAAATGAAATTAACTGAATGTTAGCAGGGCACTCCCATTCCCTGAAAAACTCCTTCCCAAGCTCTCCACTCCTTCTGCAATGAGCAACAACCTTGATGTGAAGGTTGTTTTCACCCACATGAAAACTGGTTAAGGGACAGTGGTTTTAATCTTGATTTTTGATTTGGGCTTGACGGGAGTGGGTTGAGAGGTGCAGAGCAGCAAAAGAGAGATGAGACCGAATGGCAAAAAGAGGAAAGCAGAGGAATTTGTGGGATTTGCTCAAGTTCATCCACCTATTAATTAAGGGTGAACGAGAAGTGACAGGGAGGTAACACTGAGCAGGCCTCAAACCATCACCCATAATTTCAGGGAGCAGGAACTCAAGCTGACAGATTTTTGGAGCCAGCCACAGCGCTGTCATGGGATTGGGGAGAGGAAGAGGAGGGAGGGGGATGGCTGGGAGGGGGCAGAGCTGGTGGAGTGGAGCACGAGCAAGGCTGAGGTCAAGGGCGAGGCGCTGGGAGCAGCTCACGTTCCGCGGTCTCCCGTCGCGGGCAGAGCCAAATCTGCTGCTCAGGTGGGACGCACTGGCACAAGAGCACGTCATAAACTCCAGGCTGGAGTGGGGCAGAGCTGGGAAAAGCTGAGTCCCCTCCGGGGTGGCTGCCGGGGCTGCAGTACCTGACATTTCCCTGCCCCGGCTCTACATGACTCAAGTGCCGGGGGTTGCATTAAGGAGGTGTGAACATCGTGAGCCTGGAGAGCAGCCAAAGCTTGGGAAGGTCAAGAGAGGAATTTTTCCACCAAGTTCAACTGGACTTTCAATCAATTCCAGGTTCACCCTGTGACTTTCCCTACGTGTACCCAAAAAAATGAGGTGATGTGCCACGTAACGAGTGAGACCACACAGGGCTGACTCACTCAGGGCTCCTCTCTCATGGAAAGTTTGCTGGGGACATCTGGGAACATTCCCATTTGGGCTGTGTGAGAAAGGGGTGTCTGGGAAGGCTCTTTTTGCTGTTTTTTCTAAAGAAGAAGTAGGCAAAAATGGGCAGAGAGTTGTTCAAACTATGGAAAAAGCATGGAAAATAAGGGCTGGAAAGATAAAATAGTGATTAGCAAATCCTGGGATGAGTTTATGGCTTTGGGGACATTTTCAACCACCAAGGAGAGATTGTTCAGAGAGCCAAACCTCAGCTGCTGCTCCCTCAGTCAGAAATACAAATTCCTACCAGCACAAAAGATGCTGGCAGGGTGACAACACCGAGGCCGGCGAGGGAATTCCATGTCGTGATAGAGAAGGAGTTGCTTCATTACCTTTGTAGGTCCTCGTCTGGCTCAGCTGCCTTTGCAGATCTCACCCCAAGTGCTGAAATTCATCTTCAGCTTTGCCATCAGCTCTCCAATAAATTACCCTGGAGAGGTGTTTAGGGACCCCATAGTTTGCAACGCGTTTGGGGAAAAGCACTAAAGAATGATGAAGAGCTGGTGAAATTTTATGTTACAAATATTTTTACAGCTTTAGCCCCTATTTTTAGTTAACAAATCATCTACGGACCAATTATAATTTCCTTCACACATATTAAGTACACACAAGAATTCGCCAAACACACTGGTGCTAACCCCAAACATTCAAAAAACATGAGTCAGCCCCTCTCACTGCCTTCCATTCTTACTATGGACTTAAACTCCATCAGACTTTTGCAAAAAAATAAATGGAGTTCCTTTATTTGCCTTCTCGTACTGGAATCTTTTTTTCCATTTTGCCTCTTTAAGGTTTCTTCTACACCTCTGAGGATTATGACTTGATTTTCTTTTTAAAAGAAGCTTGATATTTCCTTCTAATTGTTAGTCTTCCAGCATGAGGGATGCCCAAAAATCCCTCCAGGTAAAGACAACAACTCCTACAATGCCTGGATTTCCCCTTTTGGTTTTACCATGTGGTCTCACCTTGGTTTTTTTCTTCATTATATGGAATATGCAAGTGGAAAAATCCTGTGATTACTGCTCCATCTTCCCAGTGGGATTGAGGGCATGGTCAGACCCTCGTAATGTTGGAACAATTTTCAACCTCCCAGGTTCTTTAAAGGGAGAGTCATTTCCCCTGTCTCCAACTGGTCTTGGTGATTAAAGGCCTTTATTCCCTTGCCCAAACAAAGGTGTCCAACACCATCTGAGATGCTCCTGAAAACCAAAGCACCGATTAAGTTTTATTTTTGTGCAGAGCTGTCTTCAAACATCAGCACAAACTGATTTATTCACTTTGTTCACTGATTTATTGTACTTATTTCTAAACACCAAATAAATTAACTCTCTTTGAGTTTCCATTCTGCTGATGGGATCACAAAGGAAAAAAGCTCCAGAAATCCTTGTCCCCCTTGATTCCACCTATTCCAGAGGCCCATGGCAGACGGCAGTGGAAAAGTCTCAGCCCCATTATCCATCTCTCAGGGATGTGAAGCAAAACCCCACAAGGATCCCAACCCTCTTTATCAGTGTGCACCAAACCCCTTGGAAAAGCAGGAGCAGAGGACCAGATGAATTCTCATGGATAATCAGCACCAGGCACACCTGGAGAAGGTCTAGATGCTTTGCAGGAAGAGAAGAGCTTGAGAGAAAAGTGGAATGGGATGGGTTTTGCACTTCCCAATCTAATCCTTGTCTTCCCAAGGGATCTGGAGAGACTTGACTCTCATTTTAAGGCCATAATTTAAATATTTATTTAACTGCCAGTATAGATAAAGACATGAACTGTGTCTGGCTCTCCACGTGGCTGGAACTTCTAAGAGGATTTTGGTGCTCTTTGCACTTCAGGACTTTCTTTTTGCCTCTTCAAACGGGGCCAGCGAAATGCTCAGCACACACAGCATCGTCTGCAGAAAGCTTCTTTTTGGACTGGTGCACTGTGGCAGACACTGAAGTCAATCCCTCCTGGCCTGTGTGGTTTTGCGAGAATCCAGGAAAGAAAAAGAAAAAGAAAAGGAAAAAAGCAAAATTCACCAGATCAGCTTTCTAAGCAGTGACTTTCCCTGAGCTTTCCTAGAAACCCTGCTCTGCTTTTCCCATCTCCTGCCAAGCTGTATAGAATTGGATGAGCATAATTTTTCTTTTGCTCCTTCTCCACAAGCTTGTGCCAGTGCGAGGAAGTTTATTTTTGTAACTTAACCCCCTCTTGCAAAGTGCACTTAGAGCACCTGGCTTTCCATTTTGAATTAAACCAGAACTGACCCTACTTTGCTGAAAATGGAGCTGCTCTTTATTTGACTTGCAGGGCTTTAAGTCAGCTGTAATGGGCTGGGGTTAAGAGAGTCTCTGGTGAGGAAAACTTAGGAGAGGAGAGAGCAGCTGGTGGTAAAATTGATTTGAAAAATCCCTGAGATGCTCAGAGACAGTGCTGTCTGACAGCCTTCAATTTCTACCTGTCCTGCTGCAAAGGAAAATCCATTTTGGGTGTTTCGGTTAGTTTGCTTTGCTTTTATTTTTCTTTTAAACAGCTTTATGGAAGCCTTGAATGAAATTGAACCTGGAGGCCAGGGAGGGAAGGGGTGTCTGGAGGCCGTAAAGGCAGAATTGAGTGACTTGCACAGCCTTCAATAATTTGCAGACATCTGATATTAAAATGAGAGAAATCCCACCCCCACATGCACAGCCTGGGAACTGTGCCCTGCAGACACTTTTAATGGCTCATGTGGCTCCATGCACCCCAACCTTCCAGGAATGCCTTTTGCTGGGATATTTATTGATTTTTCTGGATCTAAACAAAAGCCCAGGAAAGCGGGGAGGGGAAAAAAATTTAATAATAAAAAATTGAAATGAGATGAAAACCAGCTGATAACTCAGCTTTAGAGAAATCTTAGGGCTCTCTGCAAAGAGAGGCATCCAAGGAGACGTGGCAGCTCCGTGGGTCTGGCAGGACCAGGTCAGGATGTCAAGTGGAGTTAACAAAGTTGGGAAAATCACTGAGCAGAAGTCATTCGGGGCCCCCATCACCCTGAGCCTGTTCTGAAGCCTCACTGCTCCCCGTGAGCAGCCTGTGATCAAGAGCAGAGTACAGAAATTACAGGCTTCAAAGAGGAAAATGAGTTTATAGCAGAATCTGGAGTGTCCAAGGCCTAGCAATTAACTAATTTGGAGGTTTCTGTCACTGTTACTGCGGAGGAAATTATTGCTTTAATGTTGGAAAAAGAATTCTAAGCAAAACAGGTTTGCAAATCAAAGGCAATATTCTGAAATGAAGTATTTAGCTCACTTTGATTCACCTCTCTTCCATTTCTAATCCTCAGAATGATCCTCTGATAAGGATTCGTTTATGACAGGATCCAGGATCCTGTGAAATCAGATAATTTGCCCTCTAAATGTGCATATTCAGCTTCAGGCACTCCAGGGAAAAAGAAATAAAAAGACCAATTTATGTAAGATATCTCATTTTAGATGGGTAATATCGACTGAAATGAACATTGCACCTCCTCTTTCCTTTATACCACCTCCAGCTGCCATGCACCACAAAAAAAAAAAAAAAAGGAATTCAGTGGCAGTGGAGACCTTCAAACCACTTCCTGGAACAGCCAGACTTAGCCAGTGTTGTCTTCAGCACTAACTCGGTTCTTTAATTCTGATTTAGCTCTGGATCTGTCATTCTGCTCCCAGAATTCCATCTTTTGATTTCACTCCCAGTAAAGGAAGAGCAATGCTGAATTCAGAACCCCTGGAACGAGAGAAACAAGGGCTCTTCTTCACAGCTTTGGGTCGTTTTGGAATCCGTGGCTTTTCCAGTGCTTCCAAGGAATTCTGCCAGCCTGACATCACTCCATGTCCCAGACAAGTGAGATTGATTCATGAAAGGCTCTCCTTCATGCCAGATGATCAGAAATCTTGTCCTTTGTCCTTTGTCCTTTGCTGAGCAGAAGGTGAGAGCTCATCCCACCCAGCCTCTCACTGGCTGTGAGTTCTCCTCGTCCCCGACCCTGCTTTGAGCACGAGGTTGGACAAGGTGAGCTGGAGCCTCCTCTGACCTGAATTTCCCTGAGTTATGCTCTGGCTTCCAGGGAAAAGGGCATCTTCGAAGTGGGAGGAAAGAGAGACCATGAGCACAGGTGACTGAGGATCCCACGGGGAAGGATTTGGAGGGAGCCTGGCAAGCCAAGCCTGTTCCCATCAGGAATCCAGGAAAACTCAGCTTGGACAGGCTGAACCATGAGGGGACAACCATAAAACCATGGAGGTGGGAAAGGACCTCTAAGATCATCGAGTCCCACCATTGCCTCAGCACTGCCACGTCCACCAAGAAACCACTCCTTGTCTACAGATTTTTTTAACATTTCCAAGGACAGCGATTCCACCACTTCCCTGGGCTGTGGTGCTTGGCCATCCTTTCCATGAACAAACATTTCCTAATATCCAATCTAAGAACAAGCTCCATCCCATCTCCTGCAGGGAACAGCTCTGCAAGGATGACTCCAGACATGTTCGGGTCTCGTTCCTGAGGCTGTTTGATCCCTTCGCTGCTTCCTAACCTCTGTCCTGCCTCCCAACTTTCCATTTGTGTCTGCACCACCGTTCTCGACCTTTGGCTGCCGCGCCAAATTTTTCTCTGACTGTATCACTCCATATCTGAGCTGCAAACCTCAACCACAGCGTGGTCCCCTGCTTCGAATCTATCAAGAGAACATACGGAGAGCTGCTTTTTATATTTGGCCCCCGGCAATAACCTCAAAAGTTTCCCACATGCTGAGATGAGACAACGTTCATTTTTAGAATCCGTCTTTTCTGTCCTTATTTAGGGATGTTTTGCCATTGGCTCGTTGGGTTTTTTGGTCAGTTCTGGAGTGGTTGGGTCACTTAGTGCCATCATGGGGCAAACAGAGCTGTGGACATTTATTTGCACATTATTAGTCAGAGGTGAGCAATCCCTTTGCAACACGGAAAGTGCTGTGAACTGTGCCGGGAAGTTTTAATTATTCACTGACCCTCAAAAACACAGTAGGGAAGGCTAAGACTGTCCTCTTTTTGTCTGTTTATTCATCAAGATTTAGCGGAAAAAAGGAAGAGGGGGGAAGGAGTGAAAAGCATCTGTGACACTTCTGCTATGAATAGCACAGCAGAGGAAAAGGCCACATTCAAAATTTTGAATGTTTTCCTTTTTAAAAGATCAAAAATGCAGCTTCTCTCCAGGAGCAAACTGAGTTATCTGTGGAAGAGGTTGAAGGGGACTCAAGGCAAATATGATCCTGTGGTCCATTTTATTAAAATAATCAGGAAATTGGGGAAAACCAGGGCAGCTGTTCTGAGAGAGGGGATGGGCCTTTGCATGTGGATCCCTGAGAAGGAAAGGCAGATTTCCCAACCCAGGAACAACTGAGTTTGTATAGAATCAAGACAGAATCGACAGACAGACAGACAGACAGACAGACAGACTGTTCCTAGAGGGATCACAGCTCTCCAGCCTCCTGCCAGAAATCCATGAGGCCAACGTGTTCCAAGTACTGCTGAGCAAAGCCCTGTGAAATAAGGAGAAATGACCACAAAAATGCCTGTATTTTAAACTCCTGACGAGCTGGCACTGCCTGGCAGCTGCTGGTTGGAAAAGAGCGGCCAAATCCATGAGGAGCATCCTCGGCAAGGGCTGAATTTGTCGAGCACTGCCCGGCATCCAAACCAATCCTGCCAGCACCGTTTGGAAAATTGGGTTTCTTTTTTACAAAACAACTTTCCAGAGCTGTGCGTGTCCCTTGAAAGAAAGAACCTTCTGCTGTGGGACTTGGGCACCTGCAGGGACTGATGAACCTCTGCTCACTCTCAACGGATCAAAGTTGGGGCATCAATCCAAGGAAATCACAGCCCTGGGAGACAGAAAGGGAGGAAAGGCAGCCACAATTAACAGAGGGTCTTCCTAAATCTAATTTCTTCCCCGTTCTTTAAATATAAAGGACTGGGGGGAAAAATGGGCCACTCTTCTAGTGCATTTTATTCTGAAGCTGACGAGGACACCAAGGAGGGCAATTCCACGCAGCACTGGGGGTTGAACGAACATATTCCAGAGAGCAAACATATTCTAGAGAACAAACATATTCCAGAGAAAAAACATATTCCAGAGAGCAAATATATTCCAGAGAACAAACATATTCCAGAGAACAAATATATTCCAGAGAACAAATCTATTCCAGAGAACACACATATTCCAGCCCCCAGCTGCAGCACATAGGATAAACAGAGGTGCCATAATCTCAGGAGAGCGATTTCCTGCTTCTCCACCTGTCCATCCTTCCTCAGAACATGAATTGAGTTGAGTCCCAAAAGGATTCCAAAAGGAGCACCAAAGCCTTTAATAAGGTGTGTGTTCACCCACGCCATCCCAAACTGAACATAAAGCCTTTCTCTGTCATATTTTAACCAACTCCCACTGGTGCTTGCTGCTTCCACCCCACGAAGTCCATAGTTAATAGCTGCAGTGGGTTGGCCAAATGCAGGAAAATGCTCTTTGTTCCTGGGCCCCCACGGAGAGATGACGTGGGAGCGGTGGCCAGGCTGAACTGAATTTGGGTTCTGTTTCCAGCAGCTCTGAAAGACCTGAAGAAACAGTGGGTCCTTGGTGGACACCTTCGACACTGAACATCACTCCGTGCTCTTATATTTCCATGAGGATTGAGGAAGAAATGTGGGGGAAGGGTTGCATGGCCTTTCTCAGTTTGGAAAATGGGCATTTTAGTCCTGACTAACATCTTTTCTTCTCTGTGCTTCCTGTCTTCTAAACTCCAGGGCATCAACCTTTTTCCTCACTGTGGAAAGATCCAAACCCCCATTTGTCCCAGATAACATATTTTGGATTGTTTGATACCACACTGCTGTGTTTCCAATTAGGTTTCCTTGCTTTTATCTTTTTCTGTGTAATCTATTCAGTCCCTCCCCCTAATTAGAACCTTATTTGCCTTTTCCCCCTTTCAGCAGTGTTTATCCTTCACATTGTTCCCTCCATCTCTGCTCAGCGAGACTGACTTCTGTTATCTTTGTTTTTTAAATATATGTTTAGGTTTTATTGGCACAGACATTTGTTTGAGCGATCCAACTATTCATTACAGACCTCATGATTTTCCACAGTAAATTTTCGAGACAATCAACACAGATCAACATTATTTTGTGTCTCATTCCACATTCTTTCAGAGAGTTATGTGTTATGAACAGCCCAATGCTTCAGATTATTACCTTCCACACACAAGATACCCTCGGAATCAGAGGATATCTGATGATATTCCGATGGCTAGACATCCAGATGTTTTATTTTATTTATCCTACTTGGCTTGTTTTCTAGGCCCAAGTCCAAACCAACCTCGAATCTCAGGGGTTGCTCAACAAATTCTGCGAGGGGCTGTGAAAAGTTATGAAGAGTGTGTGGGGGGGAAACTCTTTGCACAACAAATAATTCTGCAAACTCCAGTATCATCCTTGTGTGTTAAAAATAAATGTTGATTGATAACATCGTAAGTAGATTAATAAGGGACTTTAACATGGACATTTGGGAGAGCACAGAAACTCCCAGAATAAACTGATTTCTTTCTGACACAAGTGAGGAAGAAACTTTCCAAGGGTAGTGTTCCCTAGGTGATTTTAGGAATTTTTTTCCTGTAGAAGATGGCACTTGTCTCTAGGAGTCAGGAGAAGTTCTGGATGCATATTTGGGATTGTAAATCAGCCTCCATTCCCAAAAAATAATTGGAAAAAAGATGAGAGGAACGCAGTGTGTCACACACTGTGGTGTCCTCCTGCTCGTGTGGAGCCTCGTGGGGAACTGAGGAGAACCTTCCTGGGAGGAATTACCACAAGCACCCGAGCAAAGGTGTGGTACACATCCAGAGGTGCACAAAGAGGCAGAAGAAGCCCAAGGGACTCAAAATTAGGCAGAATAAATGAGGGAGAAGGTACACAAAGAGGTAGAAGAAACCCAAGGGAATCAAAATTAGGCAGAATGAATGAGCCACTGAGCTCACAATTAACAGTTTGCCCCAGCATATAAAGACACCAACAGATTTCATTTATTGATAGGCAAGATGGGTGTTTCCCTAAAATGATCTCTGGCAAGAAACCATTTCAGTCCATTCTGTTTTCCCTGTAGCTCCTCCCTAGTTTTGGTACCAAATGAGGAAACTCAGGCTTGGAATTAAGCACTTGCATTTAGCTGAGGGGCTTAACGGGCTCTCACTTCCAGAAAAGATTAATTACCCCCAACAAATCACCCTACTAACAATGGACACCACCCTGGTTTGGTTATCCAGAGAAAACCTGCATTGTTTGGCAGCTCTGAAGGCACCATCTCATCCCCTGGAGCTCCTGTCAGCTGCACCATGGACTGGGAACCTCCCCAGGCAGGAGGAACCCTCTGATTCTCTGATTCTCTGATTCTGGGTCTGGGCTGGGAGGAACATCCGGTGGTGCTGCATTGTCTGTTGTCCAAATCCTGAAAAAAATTTATCCCAGTGTCATCCCTCACCACCGTGAGATGAAAGCCACCCCTGGAAGGGTCCAAAAGGTCTGTGGATGTGGCACTTGGGGACATGGGTTAGTGCTGGGTGATGATCTGAGAGGGCTTTTCCAGCCTTAATGTTTCCATGATTCCACTCTGTTTCCTTCAGTGGAAATCCCAAGTTCAGTCGCAGGTGAATCCCTCGGCACCTGCAGATAAATGCCTGCGTTCTCCATGATTCCCATGGATTTCCAGCTCCCAAATCATGGATATAAGCTGAACTAACCCCACACAGACGAATCTTGTCAAGTTGCTCTGGAATTCCTCTCAGCAGGTTTTGTGGCCTTGATTTCTCACAGCAGGGCTCTTGGGAAAGGCAGCGAAACAAGACAAAAGAGACAGAAATAAGCCGATTTTTTTGAGTGTTCAGGGAAGTTTAGAAACCTTTTTGCAATTTTAAGCCTTCGCCCCAATTTCATGTAAATCTCTGCCTTTTCCTGCAAACCAAGTTCAAAACTCACAGCCTGAACTTCACAATACCCAAAAAAAAAAAAAAAAAGGAAAAGGGAGGAAATTTGAGGATTTTCCCACCCCACCCCACTTTCAACAGTTTCCAAACCTTTTTACTATGACGGCCTGAGAGGGCTCTTTATTTTTACAGCTGCTGCATACCTACTTCTCCTCGCTGGAAGACGCACACGCAGCTCCAGCGATCCTAATCTTTTCATTCCAGGAAAGGAACCAGCTGTAAATCCACTGAAGCAAGATCAGGATACAGCACCAGGGCTGTTGTTCTGCCCTCCCGCTGGTTAAGACTTCCCCTGAACCGCTCTCACACTCAGCCCTGTCATGTCTCCAGGACCCTTTGCTTTAAGGATCCGTTCCCAACTCCCAGTCCAGCCCTAAAAGACACTGGAATTGGGATTTTCCAGATCTGGTGAGATACCCCTGGAAAGTCACACTGGAGTCAGGTTTGGATGGGTGGGGGGCGTTGGTTCCTTCCATCCTGAGAGCACCCGAGAGAGGGGCTTGGTTTGCATCCACTCTCAATTTCCAAACAAATGGCAGGGATAAGCTGACTCCATGCCCCTCCCTGTCCCTGGGTGATGCACATGGATTTGTGGAATGATGTGCAGCACTTGACAGCACAGCTTCTTCCCACTTTTACTCCAAGCAGGATTTTCCCTATCCCTGATCATATCATATCATATCATATCATATCATATCATATCATATCATATCATATCATATCATATCATATCATATCATATCATATCATATCATATCATATCATATCATATCATATCATATCATATCATATCATGTCATATCATAGGACAGGCTAGAAGAGCAACAAAAATATTGGCATTATCTGAAAAAAAAAAAAATCCTATCAGGGTTTGCAAAGAGCGAGAATTTCCCTGCACCCCTGGAAAACTGCTCGGGGAGTCACCTTGAATCCATGAAAACGTCACCTCCAGGGTGAGCCTTTCCCAAATTTTCACGGTAACCTGGTGCCGAGTGTGTACAAACACTCACAATGAGTGCTTAGCAACCCCTCCTGCCAGCCCAGGCAGGGGCAGAGGGAACAAAAATGTGCGTGGAGCTCTCCAGCTCTTCCTGCAAGGAAAATAAAGCAGCAAGGAACAGTGAAACCTGCGCTGGGTTGACAGGGAGGAGGTGGAGCAGCACTTCCCAACCCTCTTTGCACACTGTCTTGAGTCTGCCTTTGTTTCTTGGTCTTGGCAAGTCTCATTTGGCAAACCTTGTGTCCTCAGCAAATGGGCACAACATAAATATAAATATAAATATAAATATAAATATAAATAGATACATTTATATAAATATTTGTGTATGTATTTCTGTTGTGTGGGGGATGCAGAAGGAGGAGGCAGCCCAAAGCTCAGGAGATCTGCAGGATTTTTCCCCACATGTCCCCACATTCCTTATCCTGCCTGGATCCAGGGTGTCCCAGCCAGGGGAATGTGGCCATTTGGCATCGAAAGGGATCACTATTCTCAGGGCCAGGGAATGGAGAGGTCCTGAGGCCAAGGGCCACCATCCACCCCCATGGGATCTGCTGGGTGTCCTTCAGGGCTGGTTTTGCAGGACAAGACCCCAGTGCAGGCTGGCCATGCCATGGTCCAGGTTTCCCACCTTGGGGACATCCATGATGATGTTTGGTGGCAGTTTGGGAGATGGGGGTGCCTATATTGACACAGGAAAAATATCCTCACGTGGAGATGATCCAGTGCACCCATGGGATAAAATCCTGTGTTACGTAAAGTTATCCAAAGACACACACCCCCGTCTAACAGCTCCTGGCCATTCGTGGGTAGCAGGGATGCTCCTAAAACACCACATTTAAAGGAAATTGTGGTTTTGGCAATGTCACCCCGTTGCTCGCTTGGGGACAACAATGCCTTGCTGAATCCTTTACCCTCATATGGTGCCTCAGCATAAAATTAGGTTTTCTTGGTTTTCTGAGAGAACAGGAAAAAGAATTTCTTCACTGGGGGACAATTATGGTAGATGGGTATGTGTGTCACTAGGATGATGTTCATTTGTCACCAACTTCTTTCCTGAAGTCTCCTGAATACATTAAATTGCCTTAAAATCCTGAGCCTGGAATGTGAAATGTTACTGAGTGGGTGTTAATGATTCCCAGTCAAAACTCTGAGACAAGGCACTGTGCGGTTTCTTAACAAGCATTTCATAAGCACAGAAAACCTTGCGAGTCATGTTTGGAAAAATCCTTTCAATATTTGTGACTTGGAATATATTTTAAATTGCCACTCTTGGGAAGCTCCTCCTACAGACATCCTTCCTTCTCTTGCTGTTGTATCGCTGGAATTCCACTGGTGCTCCTTCCCAGGCAATTTATCCAAGTCCGGGGGGGACTGCAGGGCACCCTCAGAGCTGGAGAAGAAAGGCAGAATCTTCCATATTTACCTGTTGGAAGACGAACACCTTTAGCAGAGCCTCTGTGGTGTCCTCTGAAGACTGATTGAGCTGAAGACATTTAAATTTCCTCCCATCCCAGCAGCATTTCAGCCTTGGGATTGTTACCTGCCTTAGCTCGGTGCAGATAACATGACATAAACCCATAAAAAGCAACATGGACCACACAACATTTATTTCCTGCTCCTGCATCCACCAATTCTGTCCATGATTTGTCTTCCCTGCTCGTGCCTGTGCTGTGATTCAGCCGCACCAACGTCAGCTGAAAGGGACACCAGCTGCTCTCCAGTCCTCAGAGGCAATTCCTAGGCACTGCTCATAAATACCACTTCTTAAATTTGGCTACGTCTGAGCCTTTCTAGCCCTGCTCTGCTGCCCTGCTCTCCACGCCTGCAAGGATTAGAGCTCCCCCAGCCCTGCCCCTCCCTGTCTTTGATCCTTTTGTCTGGCCTAAAGAAATCCAAGCTGGGATAGAAAGCATGTGGGATACATCAGCCTGGTAGAAAGCTCCTCCGTGTATTAGCCCTCTTCTGGAGGAGTGAGATTTTTGTGGTATGATGCACAGAGCCAAACCTGCCAGCATTCCCTGGAAAGCGAGGAGAAGGAGGGGGGAGAAAAATCTGAGCTCATTATTTGAGACCTGAGCATGTCATTATACAAATATATCCTCATCATTAAGCAAAACATCCACCCAGCTGATTTCCCCATTGCCACCTTGGTCAAGGGGTCCTGAGGAGCGGGGCTTGGAGGCACAGAATATTGATCCATTCGGAGGGTGAGGGCTGGGCTTGTCTGTGCCGGTGAAGAGGAACAGCTGGAGGGAGCATTCCCGAGCAGAGCAACAGCTGGATGCCCCTGCCTCCATCCCAGCCACATCTGGCAGAGGCACGGCAGTGCTGCCACAGCTCCCTCAGCCTCCCTTCTCCAGCTCTGCTCCCATGGGTTATTTCCCTCCCACCAAATCCTCATCCTCCCTTCTCCAGCGCTGCTTCTATGGGCTCGTTCCCTCCCACCAAATCCTCATCTTCCCTTTTCCAGCGCTTCTTCCATGGGCTCTTTCCCTCCCATCAAATCCTCGTCCTCCCTTCTCCAGCACTGCTTCCATGAGTTATTTCCTTCCCAACAAATCCTCAGCCTCCCTTCTCCAGCGTTGCTTCCGTGTGCTCTTTCCCTCCCCTTGAAGCCTCAGTCTCCCCTCTCCAGCGATGCTTCCATGGGCTCTTTCCCTCCCATCAAATCCTCGTCCTCCCTTCTCCAGCACTGCTTCCATGAGTTTTTTCCCTCCCATCAAATCCTTAGCCTCCCTTCTCCAACGCTGCTTCCATGGGCTCTTCCCCTCTCCTTAAAGCCTCATCCTCCCTTTTCCAGCGCTGCTTCCATGAGTTATTTCCCTCTTACCAAATCCTCATCCTCCCCTCTCCATCACTGCTTCCATGGGCTCTTTCTCTCCCTTTAAATCCTCATCCTCCTCTCTCCAGAGCTGCTCCCGTGGGCTCTTTCCCTCCCACCAGCTCCTCAGCCTTTGTCCCCAAATGCCGCTCTTCACCCAGGCTGTCCCCACGGGGCAGTGGCACAGCACAGCCCTGGCCCCTGTCCCTCTGCAGGGACTGTGTCCCTTGCATCCCACAGGACTGAGTGAGAGCGCTCCCAAATCCAGCAGCGAGCTGCAGCCAGGGGTGGCAGGGCCATTCCAGGAGCGGCAGATGACTCGTGGATTCTGTCACAGGACATTCCTAAGCCGCTGGGTTCCCTCCCAAGTGGAATGAGCTCCCGGCTGGAATCCCAGCCCCACTGGCGTTTAACCACACAAAGGATCCCTCTCAACTCTCCCTTGTCCCCAAGCTCTGACAAATCACTTTGCCCTCCTCATTCATGTCACAAAGACTTGTCAGCCTCCCTCGGTGACACCATCCCACCTCTCCTCATGACACCATCCCAGAAACCCTTCTCCCCCTCCCGGCCAACCACAAACCCCAGCTCCCTCGGGATGTGCGGATGACTTCTCCTGAAAGCATCCCCATCCCACCGCTGTGCCACAGGGGAGGGGTCAGGTCTCCAACCCCTGAATCAAGAACCTCCTGTCCTTGCTACAAAGCCACAGGGCTCTTTGACCATCTGAAGATTTCCTTAATTAAAACTAGAAATCAAATCCTCAAAATAGATCGGACTCTATTTTGGGCTGAGTCCTGGGTTTGATTTTGTCCTGGTCAAACTGTCTCCTTCCACTGGAAATCACTGGCTGGGAGCCCTTGGCACCCAGTGGAACGAGGTAATTATAAAAGTGCTAAACGGCAGAGCAATAATTCCTGAAATCTGAAATAATGGGACAGGACACAGGAGTCAGCTAAATTGCTGGAATTTTAGTGCTCTTGTCCAAGATGTATTTGTCACCATGAAGTGAGGAGCACTGAGGGCCCGAAACACTTCTGGAACACCAGGCAAGCTGCAAAGGACAATAAAGCAAAGGTCTTTAAAGTTAGGGATGTTAAAAAACCAGGAATGAAAACATTTTTTCACATTGGGGAAACTGAGGCAAGATAACCAACTTAGCAGAACGAGACTTAAAACCTCTCCAGTGCACTAAATCCTTTATCTTCCTTATAAATCAAATGATAAATGAATGAACAAGAATATTACTAGCATTGACTTCTAATTTATTTCTAAAGGAGCTTTTCATTTGGAAAAGCTCCTGGGAAAGTCTGGGCCAAAGGAAAGACATTCCCAATCTCTGTCTTCACAAGGCTGTAACTGAGGAGTGCAAAGCCTTCCAAGGTGAATGCAATGCAAACATCATCTGCATCTGGAGCAGAGGCTGTGGCTGCCCCTGGATCCCTGGAAGTGTCCCAGGCTGGGTTGGACAGGGCTTGGAGCACCCTGGGATAGTGGGAGGTGTCCCTGCCATGGCAGGGAATAGAACAAGATGACCTTTAAGGTCCCTTCCAATCCAAACCATTCTGTGATTCTATGATCGGACTCCTGTGGTTTCCCTAAAAACAGACACAATCCATAAGTGGCCTGAGGATTTCAGTCTGAGGATATCAGCCATTAACTACACCACCCATCTGAAGAATCAGGGATAAAACCCAACCTCAGCTGTCCTGGAGGTAAATCTAGGGCAAATCTGGATGAGGATAAAACACTTACCGCAGACTGGGGTGAGAACCAAAATCAGGCTTAAACAGCTATATTCCACCTCTTCCCAGTCATGGAACAGGAGAAGGGGAAAGGGAAGATATTTAGGACACTGAGGTGGTAGAGTGTGTCCAGAGAAAGGAACGGAGCTGGGGAAGGGTCTGGAGCCCCAGGAGAGGCTGAGGGAGCTGGGGAAGGGCTCAGCCTGGAGAAAAGGAGGCTCAGGGGGACCTTGTGGCTCTGCACAGCTCCTGACAGGAGGGGACAGCCGGGGGGGTCAGGCTCTGCTCCTAGGGAACAGGGACAGGAGGAGAGGGAACGGCCTCAGGCTGGGCCAGGGGAGGGTTACATTGGATATCAGGGAAAATGTTTTCCCTGAAAGGGTTGTCAAGCTCTGGAACAGGCTGCCCGGGGAAGTGGTTGAGTAGCCATTCCTGGAGGTATTTAAAATATGTGTGGATGCGGCACTTGGGGACAGGGTTTAGTCATGGCCTTGGCAGTGCTGGGGAATGGTTGGACTCGATGATCTTGGAGCTCTTTTCCAGCTGAAAATGATTCTGTGATTCTCTTTGCTTTCCTTTATTTGGTTTGCTTTGGTTTTCCTCGAGTTTCAGAAATGGGGATGGCTTTATCCACAAATCCACACTTAATCAGGGTCAGAGCGCCGTGCCTCTTCCCACTTCCCAACCACTGCGTCTGCTCTGGAGAAGACTATTAATTAACCCCCAGCAGTAGAGCAGGGCTTGGCTTCTCTGCTGAATCCCTGGGCAATTAAGGATGTTAAGGATGACACAGCCCCCGAGTGTCCTGGGAAATGGGCTGAGACCACAAATTCGTTTCACGTCAGTCACCACCAGCACTCCAGAGCCTTTGGCCACTGCAGCCAAAACAGGCTGCTCCAACCTAGAAAAAAACCAGGAGAGGGATATTTTCTATTTCCCACAATAAAAGTGGATCCAAACTTCTCATGTGGCACCACTTGGTTGTCAGTGCTGGGACCCTTCCTCAGAATCTCCACAGATGGAATAACAACAAACTGTGACCTTTCTTTCTAGCCAGGTGTAATCCAGACAAAAATCAGGATGTATTTAGCTGGGGACTCCATGCATTGCCTGCATAGCCATCCTTCCAAGGCAAATGGAAGTTAGAGGGAATTCTCTTAGTGGCCAGATCCAACCCTGGAATTCCCAGCTGGATCCAGCTCGCTGACACTGGGTGCGATCAGGAACACAAATGTAACAAAGGAGCAAAGCAAGAAATCAAAAAAAAAAGGGTAAAACTAGACTTAGAGCTGGTCCTTGAGAGTAATTTCTTAAAATCCATGCTTTGTGGGAAGTGTGGGATCAGTCAGGATTAAAGCAAAGGTTACATCTCACTCTTTCCATCATCCACAATGACACTGCTGAGCCTGAGCTAAGCTGCATGTAAAGTGATCAGAGGAGGATGTTAATTACTTCATTAAATTACTTGGTGCTCTCTCTGGGTGATGATGTACCTGGGGATTGCTGTCGGATCAAAGACATGAGAGTTTGGAGCCAGCCTGGACAGTGGAGATGCAGAAGAGGCCTTTGATGGACGCGGTGCCTCATGAACCATTCCTGCTCATGTTCTTGGACTTCTCCTTTTGGGATCTTCCCACACCCTTTTCTTGGAAATGCAGACATTCAAAAATACAAATACAACCCTAGATGATTTTCAAGATCCCTTCCAACTCAAACTATTCTATGATTCCGTTCCTAAAATCATCCCAGCCAAAGTGCACCCACCATCACCAGCATCTCCCGGTGCAGGTAACACCACAACACACTCACCGTGCCCTCTGATCTCCTTCACACTCCTACACAATTCCTCTGTGCTGCAGCTTTAGGAGGATCAGTTCCACATTCACAAATGTCTCCTTAAAACACATGAGCCGTGCTCAGAAAAAACAAACAAACAAACAAACAGACAAACAAACACCCCACTGCAAAATCTGCTGCAAAGAAAAAATATGGTGCATTTTGTTTATTTCCTTTTCACCACTCACCTTGGTCCATCACAGCTGGAATTATTCGGAAAGGTCTTCAGGTGTCCCTCGGAAATTCCTGAGGATAAAAACAGCCAATGACCCACATCAGGTCTGGTGTAAAATCTAGGATTTGGAACAGATGAAAGCTCTGGGGGGAAGTTCTGCTCTCTGTAGAGGAGCAGTGATTTTTTAGTTATTGCTATCCCAATTAGTACCCCTGACAGGATTTGACTTGTGCCCTTGCCAGGGGATCCAAGACAGGCAATAGCAGAATAAATTAAGAAAAACCATATTTAGGGGTTTTTTTCCTGAAGTTTGGGACTGAATCCACCCCAGTGGGGGAGGACAGAGGAGATTCCTTTGCTGTTGCTGTGGTCTATTAGTGCTGGGCTTAATCAGAGGGTTTAGGGTCTCCAAGCCAGCACCGCAGGACTTTAATCTCCCATTCCCAAGGGCATCCAGCTTACAAATGTGCTCTGTACACAATGCTCATGGAAACGCGTCATTCTCCCAGACTAATCACCATTCCGTCATTCCTCCGGGCCCTGCCATGCCATGGCCTCGGGCTCAGGTTATTCCACGTTCCCCTGGCTTCTCTGTGGCCCTGTGTGAGGTCTTGCTGGAGCTGCAGCTGGAGGACAGCCAAGGTGTCAAAGGGACACCTTTCCTCGGAGCTGTTGAGTGGAATGTCCTCGGTTTATGAACACTGGAGCAATTCTGGGTCTACGGCCCTCGTGAGCACCATCAATCATGGATTTTCATTTCAAACTCTCCCTGCTTTTTATGGCACTTCCCATGGCTGGGTAGGAGAAATGCTGTCACTCCCACCAGGTCGCTGCAGCTCGCTGGAGTTGCTGAGCTGGGTGCTAAACTTGTTTTTAATGCTCGGAGTGGAGAGTATTAAAACTCTGGAGAGTACTCCAGCAGATTCCTGATGAGGATTTTGAGAATGAAAAAGGCCCTCTCAAATATTCCAACTCAATCCAAACTTAGTGTAATGCAGGACTCAGTGTTACTGTGGGCTGTTTCTCGTGGATAAATTTATGCAGATATTCCCCAAAAAGCCAGGCCAGTGATAGATGGGAGTGTGTGGGACACGGTTCTAATATCTCATGTATTTCTAATCTATTGATTTATTCAATAGAAATCAATATATTGATTTATTTATCTACCGCTTTATCACATTCACAGCTCTAGAAATCGGTGCTGAGATTATTAATTATAATCTCAGGGGATATTCTCCATTTTAAAATCTGCCTCCAGCAGATTCCTGATGAGGATTTTGAGAATGAAAAAGGCCCTCTCGGTTATTCCAACTCAATCCAAACTCAGTGTAACGCAGGACTCAGTGTTACTGTGGACTATTTCTCATGGATAAATTTATGCAGATATTCTCCAAAAAGCCAGGCCAGTGATAGATGGGAGTGTGTGGGACATGGTTCTAATATCTCATGTATTTCTAATCTATTGATTTATTCAATAGAAATCAATATATTGATTTATTTATCTACCGCTTTATCACATTTACAGCTCTAGAAATCAGCGCTGAGATTATTAATTATAATCTCAGGGGATATTCTCCATTTTAAAATACCACACCAAGAAAAGAAACAGGCAAAAAGCCCTGAAATATCAGCATAATTCCCTACTTCCCTACAATTGCTCTCTCTCACTCTTTACTGGACATCTTTGGATATTAGCATTTAGAATGTTATACGAATTCAAATAATAAAAAGCACAAGGCTACCTAGTCCAGAGCAGGAGTGTTCTTATTTTATGCAATTCTTCATGAAATGACTTGAACAGATCAAAGTATTATAACGCTTTGAATATATGATTTTTTTGGGGTATTGTCCCTTCAAAACATTTATGACCAAGCAGAATTATAACTTCTTATTAGAGCATGGCAATCCTGCTCAAATAACCTGTGAATGGCACACAGATAAGGCTGCCTGGGAATTTGCTTGGTTCCAAAGGGCTCCTGAATTATTGTTTTTGACGGAAATTGTTTTCAATGGAAAAACATAATTTCATCACAGAAAATCTCTTTGATTCCCTCTTGACTCTTTAGTATCAGGAAGATCCTACCTTAGAGCCTCTCAAGTTCAGGGTAAAATTTCCCATCGGAGCCTGAAAAATATTTCCAAACTGTAGGTTGGTGCTTGGGAAAACAGATTGGATGAGAAAACCAGCGACCAATTTTTGGGGTTTATGGTGAAGCAGAAGTTTTATTCTGAAGCCACCCCTCCTTCCTGCATCTTTGCCTTTGGAGCTCCTTGGCTTCCGGCAAAGTCCAGCAGACTTTAGACAAAGAAACACCAAATTTCTCAATTATCCAGGCAGTAAACAAGAAATACTGACAGCATCTATTTGACAGCCATGGATTTTAAGGGAAAAGCTGAACTCAGCCCTGAATTCCATTTTCTACCGTTCAGACCCTCATAGTAATTCCAAGTCCAACCAATTTCATTTTTAGACCCAGATATGAAGGATTTTGTTTTCCATGGAAGCCCTCATTCCTAGGAAAGTGCTCCCTTAACAGAGGGAGGAGGAACAGCAGAGGAAGGCTAAGGAACCGTTCCAACCTTGGATGCAATCAGGACAAGACCACACATCCTTCCCGGGGGCTCAGGAGCCTCAGTCTTCCCAAAATCTCTAGGGAGCAGGAAAATGAACCTGACAGTGGATTCCCCTCCCCATGTTAACCCCTGTCCTTGCCAGAGCTTCCAGAGCCAAATCCCTGAGCTCCGGCCAAGGCGGTTCCATGAGCATGGCACCTCGCGCTTTCCCACCCTCCTCTTTCCCAACATGACTCGTGTTCATCCTGCCCTGCACCGTGGCCAGTGGCAGATGAAACGGCAGAGGATTCGTGCTCCCAGCAGAGAGCGGGCCCAGGGGCACCCAGGAATTTCCCCCGAAAACCCAGCCAGGAATTTCCCCCAAAAACGCCTCCAGCCTTCCCAGCAGTCCCGAGGCTCCGTGGCCTCCGCCTCCCTCCACTGCTTTGTGCGGCCACTCTGCCGCCTCGAGGGAAACAAGGAGGGTATTTTCTCTGCTCGTTCCTTAATTCAGTCGGCAAACATTCCCCACACAAAACAGCTGGGCTGGGAAGAATGGCTGGAGGCACCATCTTGCATTTGCCCAATGGATTAGTTGGTAACTGCTGGGTGTCTCAAATGCAAAAGGGCTCCTGACTCCTGTGTATGGCAGGGCAAGGCTTGGTCTTTATTTAATTTATTGATCATTATTATTTTCCTCCCCCTTTCTCACCCTGACCTGTTTCCTAAATCCCTTTTTTTTTTGGGAGGGAGAGGGAAGCAGGGGAGGGTTACGGGGTTTTCATTAACAAAGCCTTGTGAGCCTAAGAGTGACTTTGGAAAGCAGGATATTGACCTTTATGGCTCCTAATGCCACATTACAACATCTAATCCCACATTCCAGGCTGAAAAACGGGGAAGGGATGGGTAGGAGAGAAAATAACACTCATTGTGCAAAATGTCTTCGCTCCAAAGGAAACAGAGCTCGCTGCAAGGGAGGTGCAGAGACATGGCAAGAAAAAGGAACAAAATTAGATTTTTTTTCTGGTGGATTTTTTTTCTTGGGATGTACAGAAATTTCCAACAAACAGAGGAGCTCTGGAATGATTTGTTATAATGGTAATTTTATCTCTTTTCCTTGGTTTCACACCACTCCCCATGCCCTCCCAAAATTCATCTGCTCATGACCCTTATGAAGAATTTATCACCCAGGGAAAAGGCTGCCCCAAGCAGAGCCAGGGAGGAGCTGGCCATGAGGTGGGCAGTGATAAAAGACAGGCTGGCAAAGCTAGAGCTGCTCCTTCTGGAGAAGGGAAGCCTCCCAGAAGACCTTGGAGCCCCTTCCAGTGCCTCGAGGGAGCTTACAGGAAAGCTGGAGAGGAGCTTTGGACAAGGACCTGGAGTGACAGGAAAGGGAGAATGGCCTGAAGCTGGAGGTGGGTAGGTTTAGATTAAATATAAATATAAGTTCTTCATTATAGAGGTGAAGAAAGCTGGCACAGGTGCCCAGAGAAGCTGTGGCTCCCCATCCCTGGAATTGTCCAAGGCCAGGCTGGGGTTTGGAGCACACTGGGCTAGTGGAAGATGACCCTGCCCATGGCAGGGGGTGGCACTGGATGATCTTTAAAGCCTTTTCCAACTCAGGCCATTCCATGATTGTATGAACAGCCCTTCCCTCTGGATGAAGAGTGAGGAAAACAAATTTATTTTTCCCTCTGGGACAACCAATAATGCTGGAAGACAAAGCAACCTCTCCCTGTGTGCTGGGAGCAAACAGGCTCATCCCAAAGGGTGACAGTGTCCAGGACAAGCCAGCTCTGTCCCCATTATCTCCCTAAAATATTCCCCTCCTTGTCGATGATATGGACGTTAGATTCTGATTTCATGACACCATGTGTGTCTGAGCATGACATCATTCAAAGTCTTGCTTCAAGGTACTGTTAGATACACACAAAATGAAGTGGGAAAAAGAGGGATTTGGGCAGAGCAATATCGGGACGAATCTCGTAATATTCGCGGCTGCGGGCAGAGAAAGCTGGCAAGGAAGCAGGCAGAAACCCCCAAGATGGCGAAAGAGAGAGTTTTATTTACAGAAACTTCTTTATATATCCATTAATAATCTAGCAACCATTGGTCAGTAAAAAATCTACCTCCCAATATCATTGGTCATAGCTACAGAGCACCTAATACAAACACAGAGATTGAGAAAGTACAGAAAGTGCAGTTTATCTCTATTCTCCATGAGAAAGAACAGAAGGATTTCTAAAACAGTGCAACTACAGAACAAGGAGAAACCGGCAACTCTAAATAACTAATAAAACATCAGCCAAAAAACAAACAAACAAAAAAAAAAAAAATAAAATAAAAGAAGAAAGAAGAGACTTTATAACATTTGAAAGTCAGCATTGATACCTGTGACCTGAAGAACATCTTGAGGGTTTGGTGTGGATCAAACAAAAAATTTGGGATGTTTTCAGCAGACTGGGACACCTCAACACTGCCTCACCGGTGTTTGGTTGATTTTTACAATGTTTTTTACCTGCAGCAGTGGCAAAGCAAGGAACGGTGACAAAATTTGTTAGAATCTTGGTGGCTGTTGAGCTGCTGAGAGGTTTTAATCTGGAATTTTGTTTTCCACATAAAAAGATGGAAATATAATGTGGAAACAAATTGATTTTGATAACGCTTTATTCTAGGGAAAAAAAAAAATAGAAAATGAATGTTTTAAGATGAAAATTTCCTTGTCTGACATGTCCAGGGTGGAATGATTAATGTTATTCAAGCAATGTGGGGGAGAGAGAGGGTAAGGAAGGGGATTAACTTCTTGGGAAAGTTTACAGTGTTTTTTAAGCTACAGAATTCTCTTCAAAGCCAGAGGCAGATCCCACACATTTTGTGTGCCTTCCAGTCTGCCTCTCCGCAGATGACTGCACCGACCCATCCCCATCTAGAAACCCAGGCAGCCAACTAATAATTAGAGTTCATTATTGCAGCCTCAGGAAGGCTCCTCGTGTCTTCCTTAGAGCCCTGACTCCCCATCACGTCTGGGGGCAAGTGAGAAACCAGAGGCTGTGGCTGGAGATCTGAGAGCTGGGGACGAGCGCGCTCCGAGCGATCACCGCCAGCTGCTGGAAAATCACTCCTAATTCCGTTTCCTTGATGGCATTCCGGCTCCTCTGCTCAGACACCCCACTTTTAAACCATTTTTGGTTTATGTTCATGCGAATTAAACAAAATAAACCGAAGCAAATCAGCCCTGACTAGATTTGGGTTCGCTCCCTTTCCGCAAGACGCACACCAGGGCTTTGCTCGCAGCACGGCCAAAACCAAAGGACAATTAAACTCCAGGTTCCCTTTTAAATTAAACATTCCCTTCCAGGTCGTGGGTTCTGCTCCAAACCAGACAGTGAATCCACCAACGGGTCGGTAAAAGAGTTCAGTGTTGTGGCGCAGCTCCCTGAAAATCCCCCTCGCGCCACGGATTTCAGGGATGCCGACCCGATGAACTCCGGCTTCGGGATGGGAACATCCTGATTTTTCACCAGGTCTGTGGAGGGGGAAGCATGTTTGTTATTCTTGAGGAATTTTATTATTTTTTCCTGGATTCACAACAGCACAGAGGCTTGGAGGAGCTCATTGCTTTGCTAATGTGTGGTTTGCAACAAGAGCTGCGGAAAGGCTCCTTGAAGGAAAACCAAACTGGCTTCGGGAATGAGCCAAGCCCAAGTGTTTGGGAGGGATCCGGGGAAGAGGATGAGGAGTGGGGAGGGGGAGAGGCAAAGGAGGGTAATAAGAGCTGTGTGTGGTACTTCCACACAGAAAAAAACCTCTTGAGGAATGGATTTGGGATGCCTCCCTTTGGAAAGAGTTGAAAAAAGGGAGCAGAAGGCTGCATTTAAGGAGAGGTTAGAAATGTTTAAAGAGCAAATAGACCAAAGAAACCCCAAACCATGTCCTTGAGGGCTCCTCTCCCATCAGCGTTCCCATTCCAGGAGAGCACACTGGGTAAGGCTACGTGACCAGTGAATGTGTCCTGACCCCAGCTGCACCGCAAGAATAATAGAACTCAGATTGTGCTTTCCTCTGGTAGAGTTCAGAACACTTTATGGGAAAACTTGTGTTTTCCACAAAAGAACGTTCTCCAACAGGAACAGGAATCGGGAAAACAAACCAAACCAAACCCCAACTTTTTAGAAATTTTCCATCTAAAATATAAAAACTGGAGGGAGAAACATTTTAAAGAGGGGAAAACAAGTTTTGCTTAAAACCAAAACATTTCATTCCTGAGAAAAAAAAAAAAAAAGGGAAGGCACGGGGAGGTTCAAGTGGCTTGTCCAGAATCCCACTCGGGACTTGCACCTACATCTCCTAAGCCACAAGTGAGTCTGTCTTCAGTTAAACTGCAACGTCAACAGTGATTTCAGGCAAACGCTGCAAAAATGAGTCCAGTTTTACTGGTGAAGGCGCCGGGCTCTGAACCAGCCTCCGGAAGAGCTCTCCATGCCCACACACGATACCCAGCACTGGGGTGAAACAGCAGAAAAGGCAGGAAGGGCCCGGAGAGAACAGTTACCCCTCTGAGCACCCTGAACACCCAAAGCCTTTCCAAAGGCTCCCAAATTCCTGCTGCAATTCCCCTGAATGACACCGAGTTTTGGCCTCTCCAAGACCTCCAGGTTTTCTCCTGAGCGAAGAGCGCGTTAATCCTGCATGGCGTTTTCCCAGAGGACACGGATCATGTCACGCATGGAGACTCTCAAGATGTCATCTGCCACTTCAGAGGGACTCAGAGAGCCAAGAATAGCAGAAAGCCAGAGCAGCACATACCCCTGGGTGCTCTACAGCTGCGCTCGAGTCTGAGGCCTGTAATTTTCACACCATTTCTCACCACCCTACATTCACACAACTCCATTTTCCCAGCTCTGTGGTCTGAACACCCAGATTTCAATTTTTACATTGTCTTCTCGTTCCGAAGAGTTGGCAGAGCCTGGAGGCAAAATGCTTTCAGTGCTCTGTGTTTCCTGCTCTGATTTATATTGGCTTCTGGAATTAGTTCCTCTATCTAATAATTATTTCATTAAGCAGAGAGTGGTGAAAAATAACCAAACAATGACATGGATGGGTTGATGGATATTCCATGATGGTTTTACTGCACAACAGCTGGGAGTGAGCTGGGACACTGGGAACTAGAGATGAAGCCACAGCACAGAGGAAGGAAAAGTCCATTCTCTCCCCTTCCCTCCTCCTTTTGGGAATGAAGAAATCTTTGAAACTTTCAGTCCTTACCCATCTCAATTTCTCAATTTCAAACTAAACATATACACTCATCTAGCTGATAGAGGTAGAGACGTCATTTGTGTCACTGAATTTTTTTTTAAGGGGGAATTAGTTATTTGGAAGGTAAATTTGTAGCTTGGCTATTGGACCATCTGTGCAGTGACCAACGTAACTCATCTCTCAGCTGGAACCAGTGACGTTCCAGCAATACCCTCGCCCTAAATGAAGCAAATCTCTTCCAGATGGAGAGATTTCGAAAGAATTTTACACCTCAAACCAGCATGAGGTGTAACCAATCTAATCTTTCATCCAGTGGGACAGCAGAGGATACAGAAAAACACCTTGCGAGGTGGATTTCTTTTCCTGACTTGGTGAGAATTGGAGCAGAAGTGTTGGATCTGCAGTGAGACCTCGACAAAAACCCAAAGCTTGGTCTCCACAGGAGGATATTGTTGCTTTGGGTTGAGGGTGTATTGTCCAGACATAACAGGCTGTGATCCCACCAGTAAATCCAAAATCTAAGGTTTTCAAACCAAACTGGGCTCAGATATTTAGATTTGACTTTTCTCCCAGGACTTAAGCACGTTTAGGTGCTGAAGATTCAGTGAATGCCCTTCCTACACCACTCGTGGACCTCTGGAAGTCCTGCTGGAACCACTCCGCAGCCATCACTGAAACACAGCCTGACAACCAAACGGTTAATGCAGCACCTAAGGCACCTCTCCAAAATGCAAATAGACTAAAAGTCAGACTTCTGTGTGATGTACTGGCAGATGCAGGCTCAGAGAAACATCATCCTTTACCAGTCCCAGTGGCCAATAACTCCTTGCACTCGAATCCTCTCAGGTTCAGGAATTTCATAGAGCAGATCCTTGGTGTGATTGTCTGCAATTTTTTAAAGGATGGGTCTTTCAAAGAAGCCTTAAAACAAGCTCCACACGAAGAGAAAACCTGCCAGCAACCCAGAGCAAAGAGAGGAACTGCAGATTGGTCAGGTCTGCCAGGGACATCTTCTCCAAACTCCAGGTGATCAGGGCCAAGGGAATCTCTGTCTCCCGGATTACAGTGGGGAGCCCATCCCAGTCCTCCTCTGGGTGACAGCCGCTGTGAGAGATGAGGGATGAAGGTCAGCTCCAAGGTGTCCTGTCAGAGGAGGAAGATGTTGTTGGTGCCGCTCTGGAAGCCAAAATTCTCCTTATGCTGGAATTCTCTGCGCAGGTCCAGGGCAGGAATCATCTCCTGCCTTTTTTCTCCTGCTTTTGGAGTGGGAACGTTGTCTGAGAGGGACTGCACATCCAACACTGCATCCATCTCACCAAGACACTTCCCAAAAGGACTCTCTTACCACCCTAAGGATGCCCATGGATATCTGTGTTGAGCCAATGGACTTTGGGTCAATAACGAAACCAAGTGGAATTCACTCTTCCAGGTGAATCTTCTATCCCTAAAGCACCATGATGTACATCCCAGAATATTTAGGGGAGAGGTGAAGAAAAATGTCATGTGAGAGAGGGTCCCAGTGATTTGAATGAAAAGAAAACTGCACTAATTTAAATTAGGATCAGACTTGCTCAGAAAATCAAATAAACACCAAAATCCGTCTATCCACATATGAACTTTTCTCTAACTCTTAAAAAAATTAAAGGAAAAAAAAATCCCAGTTTGGCTTGGATTGAACCGAGTTGAGTACGCAGAGCAAAACCAGTCACTAATTGATGGTGTCTCGTTTTCTGGTGTTTGTGCACCATAAAAATTAATAAGGGACTTCTCTGGGAAAATAAATGGTTAGCTGGAAAGCCAGCTTTGGCCTTTGGTTTTTTTCCTGTTACTCATAACTTCTCAGTGAGATTCCTTGAAACTTCGACCTGGTTCCTTCCCAGGAAATTTTAGTAACTTCCCAGAGCCAACATTTCAAATGAGGAATTGATGCAGCCTCCCTGATATCAGTGGAGAGACCGGGTGTCAAATTTAACTGTTCATGCTGATTTCCAGACCTCATATTCTCAGAAAAAAATCAGGAAGAACATGCACAAAATTTTCAGAAGCTGTGGATTTAGGTGCATCTCTATCTATAATTTTCTGCATATTAACATTTAGGCACCAAAATCTCTATTTTTTAACAGCGGTCATCACCTGTAGTGGTCATATGGAAGGCAGAAGGTGTTTTCTTTTCTACAAAAGAAACTCCAAAACTTGGGAACATCTCCAGTGAGCACTGGAATCTTACACTGATACTTATTTTTTTCCAATTTCCTCATATAATCTATTCTGGCATGATATAAAGACATTATCTTAGTCCTGTAAACAACATAGTTGGGATTAAACGTTGCATCTGAGCTGAAAATTTCCGCTTTCCAGGAGTTTTAGATGGTGGAAGCAAGAGGAGAAAGCCACTCACAGCAGGAAACAGGTTTGGAGTGCAAGCAAAAACCAAAGCCTGGGATATGGGGTATGGGGTATGGGATGTGGGATGTGGGATATGGGGTATGGGATATGGGATATGGAATATTACCCAACTTGCTGGTGTAGTTCCCGTGCTCCTTATCAGCCTCTCAATCACTTGAGGGGCAAATCCATTCCACCACCGTTCCCACCTGTGGAAGTGACCTAGAGCAGCCTGGGCGGGCTGGAGAGGGGAGAGAGCGCACAAATTCTGCTGAGAAGACCTTGAGATGGATCAGCAGAGCTCAGTGGATGAGGAGAAAATGCACCCAGGAGTTTGTTTTTAGGGCTTTGTGAGAAAAGGCAGCACTGAGTCCACATCCTTGCCTTGCAAGTGGGAGCTTCAAATGGAATATCCCGGGTCAAATCTCCATCTGAAATAAATAGAGAAAGCTTTGGACATGGACAGAGCTCTCCTGCTTGGCATCAGCCCAGGATTCTCTTTGATTTTTGTTGTGTTGTTGGTTTGGGATTTTTTTTTCCCTTTGTACAATTCTCCTGGAATCTTTAATTCCAGCTTTTCCCCTTAATGAATCCTCCTCCTGCAGCAGCCCAGCACTGGAGAAGGAATCCTGCTTGGGCATTTCTAGGCAGCCAGGTCTTCTTTGAGGCCTGCGGAGAGCTGCGGGTGTTTGGTTCGGGATGAAAGGAGGAATGAACAATGCTGGTTTATTCCTGATATTTTGCTGCAATATTTCAGTGATGTCAGAGCCAAACCTTCGGAAAAAAATATATATGTAGTACACAGGGTTGGGTCCAGTGGCTGGATTAAAAGAACAGGATTATTTTGATTACCTTGATTTAGAGCACCAGCGGTGCTGAATCATTTTCAGCCAAAGAAATATCACGGAGGCAAAATTTACTCCTCTACACGGAAAAAAGCAGGAGAGAAAGAAGGCAGGGAGGGAAGAAAAATGACTCGGAATCAAAAGATGAAAATATACACTAGTTCAACGTTTTCTTCTTGTAATGATTTTCTTTCTTAAGCAGGCAACCACAAAAGACAGAGATGTTTAATCCATTAAAAGTGCAGCTTTCTGGACAGAATAATCCGAGTTTTGTCAAGCCACCAGCCTGCTGCTCCCTGGGTGGGCTCTGGCTGGGGAGGGAATAGGCTTTCATTTGATTCCCTCGGAACAGGTCAGTGTGCACAGGCTTTAGGGATGGTATCTATTAACCCTTCCTGGCAGGTTGTCAACAGGAGCACGGGAGAAAATGGATTTTCATCAGGGAGTAGCACAAATCCGAATTTTATCCATTACGGCGGTGGCAAGAGGGAGGATGACTTTGGGGAGAGGGATGAAGTTCTGGTTCTCTTTCAGTGGTTTCCTTCACCAGTCATTCCCATTTTCTTCGGGGGTTGGAAAGGCAGAAGATCCCCCACTCTTTGCAACACATGGAAACACGGAGAGAGGTTTGGAAAGCGTGGCTTGATTCAGAGCAATGCAAACCATCTCTGGTGAAAGAGGGACTCTCCTTGAGCATTAGCACAGGCAAGGACAATGAATGGATGCAAATCTCTCCCATCCTTTGATCCTCTCCCCTGGAACAGGAAGGACAACACCAGCACCACTGCATTGCAGAATTTATGTACAAACACTGAGGGCGTGGTCAGGAAATAACAGTTATTGGAAGATAAGGTAAGAGTTATTGCAAAATAAAAGAATTATTGGAAGATAAGATAACCCAGGCTTTGCTGAGCACCACCAACCATCAGCCTCCCTCCAGCACCTGCTCTTTGTGAGGCTGCATCTTGTCTTGGACATGAAATTCCAATTTCAGCATATCCTTGGTCACTCTTCTTGGTACCAGTTCTTGGGCTGCTCTCCCATGGGCCTCCATGTCTCTGCTGCTTTTTAACAAGTGCTCAGGGAGATCAGTTTTGTCTTGATGTAAGAAAAATGCATGAAAGCTCTTTTAAAAGTGGCATATTTATGGCGCTGGAAAAACAAATGGTTTCCTACTCATATTGTTTATATTCTGCTTTCATTTGCACACAGACTCCTGTGAATCAGAGAATCATTTAGGTTGGAAAAGACCCTTAAGATCATAAAGTCCAACTGTTAACCTTGACAAAAGTAAAGAGGTTTTGCCCCTCACTCCTTTGGGAGAAAAAAAAATCAAAAACCCAAAACCTCAAGCAAACAAACAAAAAAAACTCAAACAAAAAAGAAACCACAAAAAAACCCCCAAAACAAAACCCCAAGAAATACAAATCTTGTCTCTTCAGTTAAAACTTCAGTTAAAGAAGATTTCCATATTAAGAAATTATTTTGTTCTCAGCAAAATGATAATTTCTATTACAACAAGCAGCAAAAGTAGCAACCCTGATATCCCCCAAGTCCCCGGTACAGCAGAGGGCTGAGGGAATGTGGGCAAATGCAGAAATGTTCCACCTGCAGGAGCTGGACTCTGATGATCCTTGTGGGTCCCTTCCAACTCAGGATATTCCATGATTCCCGAGTTCCCAGGAGATCTCCACGCTGAATCCAGTCCTGCCGTTCCCCCAACTCTGGAGAGAGCAAACAGCAAAGCCCCGGCGCTGCTGCATCCCACTCTGGCAAGGGACAAGGGGTCACGGGGAGAGTAGGAAAGATTGACTGACCGGGGTTGAAAGTCAGGATTACCTGTGAGGAAACTCAAGGAAAATCCTTTCATGAAGCTCACCCTGGTCCCAGGAATATGGCTGTGGTTCCTCCCCCATCAAAGTCATCCTAACTCAGTCCTGCATTTCTGCCTGTCTTTGGGAGGAACCAGGTTCATCCCTCCATGGAATGGGCACAGGAAGACAACCAGCTCCTCATTTCCAAGGATTTGAGGGTGAACATTGCCCCTCGCCTTGGCTGCAGTGATGCTCTCAATGGATGGACACATTCTTTGCCTGTTTTTGGGAGGAACCAGGTTCATCCCTCCATGGAATGGGCACAGGAAGACAACCAGCTCCTCATTTCCAAGGATTTGAGGGTGAACATTGCCCCTCGCCTTGGCTGCAGTGATGCTCTGAATGGATGGACACATTCCTGGGCTTAGCAAGCCATTCCTGATGGATAAAATACACGGAGGCTTAAGATTGTTGTGTTCAGGGCCAAACCTTATGACACGGTCCCGAATTCACACCCGAACGTGGGGCTTTGGGAGATGGAGCAGACCTTGCAGTGTCCAACTGGTCCCACGGGAAAGGGACCTTCTTCACTGAGGATTTTCCCAGAAAGACTCCAACTGGCCCCAAAGCCTTGTGCACTACCCAGGCACTAAACCACACACAAACTGAGCCCCCGAGGACATGGAATTAATTGCTCATTTCCCAGAAACCTCAGGCAGTTTGTCACAGGCTAATAAAGAGAATAATGGATCATGGGGGAAAATCATAATTAGGTTCACCAAACGTAGCCTAGGCTTCTGTTTTTGTTTCAAATACGAGTTTCACCAAAGTAGGAGTATTTTGTGTTTCTATGATTTCCTGAGTCAAATTGAGAGGAAATCGTAAAATGCTAAAAAACACCCACAAATTAAAAGTTCTTATCTTGACATGAAAATATTATTCAGAATCTCTGTGGATTGTTTTACTAATTTCCAAAATGGATGATCAAATACTGAGTGATCCCTCCATGGCTGCCAATATTTTTAATAGGCATCTTAGTCAATGTTAGTACAGCTGTCCTTTCAAATCAACTCTTCTGGTGACTCACACTTGGATTCGGAGATTTCCCGAGGTTTTATCTGCTCTTGGTGGGCCCGTCCTTGGATCCCGTCACACGAGAGAGCAGGAGGTTCCTCCTCATCCAAAACACACAACCCACGGTGCAGCGAAAAGGACACACGCAAGTAAAAGAGGCAGGAAAAGAAGGCAAAAGGGTAAAAAAAAAAAAAAAAGGCAGGGTCATTTCATGCTCCGGCAGATCGGCATTTTTACGTAAAACTCTTGGAATGTCATATTCCTGCAGCCACCCTCCAGCCTTACTCACGGTGAGTTCACATCACCTGTTTCCCCTCGGAGTTGACATTTCCAAGGGCTTTGGCTCCCTGACGTGCAGTTGGAAAACTGAAAGGCAAGAAAGTCTCCACGTTCTGGAGAAAACACAGCTCCCTGCAAAGCCCCACGGAAACGTCAACAGCCAACGGAAACGGAGACGAGGAGGCCATGAGACACTCGCCCTACTGCAGAAAACAACTAGTAATGTTCATTTGAGGAATTAATATTCATTTGAGGGATTTTATTTCCACCAGATGATACTTTTCCCAAGTCAATTTGACTGAGGATTCCAGTGTGGTGGCAGAGGAGAGAAAACTTTGCCCTCTAAAATCTCATTCTTCAGGTGGAAAAGTACTTTTTGACCCCAGCTGTGACAGGAGAGAGGTTTTGTGTCGATAGCTGAAGTTTTGTTACTACCCAGATTGCTCTTAGTCCTGAAAAAAAAAAATAAAAAAGCTATGGAGAAGTCTCTGGGCTGAATAATTTTGAAGCCTCCAGTAGCCTGAAATATCTCCAAACCTATTAAACCCTGAAACCAAAATAAACATTTTGTCCTCCCTTCATGGAAGCATAAAGAATGTCTTAAGGCAACCGGTCCACTTGCCTGCCAATCCCAAATTGCCCTCAAGAACATATTCTCCAGGGCTTTGTCAAATCAGCTTTAACATTCCTCAAGCAACAGGGGGTTCTACCACGTTCCTGGAAAGGCTTTCCCACAATCTGGTCCCGTAACCTTTTTAAAAGGCGCCGTAAAGCGCCCGTTACCTGCGAGCGCCGGAGCTGGAGAGGAATCCAACTTTCCATTCTGTGGTAAATCCCATGCTTTCAAATATCTTTCCAGTCTGGACGCGAAGGAAAGCAAAATATTTTCAAGATTTCCTACTAAACAGGACTCTGAGGGAAAAGGACACTTGCAGTTGATATAAATGTCAATAAAGACAAAATATGGGACTGAGCTGAGGTTTATTGTTTTTGTATAACCAACATGCTGCAGCATCTAAAGAAAAAAATAGGAATAAAAACACTTTCTGAAACTGAAAACCAAAACTTTTCTTTTTAAAGAAAACTCCTCAGAATCAGAGTTTACAAACCCTATCAGCTTTATCAAATTGCCTTTTTCCAACAGGAAAACATTCCTGCAGAAAATTTCCCATTGGCTCACAGGCAGAGCTTTGCAATATCAAGGTCACAAAAAACAGCTTTTGTTTTTGCTCTCCAAGAATTTCAGCAACCCAACTATTGCTTTCCCAGAAGATGCATTTCACAGAAAATTTTTATATTGGAATTGAATCCTTTTAAATTGAAGGACTTTAAATATTTTAATCAGGGTATTCAGGAACAGTACAGGACCAATGACTAAATTCAAACAGTGTTTATGTAGAGCCAATTCTTTATTTTCTCAGAATTTAAATTCTTATACTCTTTGTTTTCAAAATATATTGATTGAGTTAAGAACCTAAATGTTCCTTAAATTGAAGAAATGTCAATATACAACTTGAGCTACTCCAGAATTTCAAATTAAGTCTGGGCTTGAGGTGGATTCTTGAATCATAGAATGGTTTGGGTTGGAAGGGACCTTTAAAGGCCATTTAGTCCAACCTCCCTGACATGAGCAGGGACATCTTCAACTAAATCAGGTCGCTCAGAGCTCTGTCCAACTTGTCCTTAAATGTTTCCAGGGATGGGGCATCCACCACCTCTCTGTGCCAATGTTTTACCACCCTCATGGTAAAAAATATTCTTTTTTCTATCTAATCTAAACATCAAAACCTGACATAAACACCCAACCCCTCTGCCAAATCCCAATCCCATCCTAAAGGCTCCTTGAACTCCCTTCCCCACCAAAGCCCCACACCATTGATTAATAATTATTTGCAGAGGGAAGCTGCCTGCGCTGTCAGCCCTTTAATATTGATTAAGAAGCACTCGGCAAGGAAAGGCTGGGTGGCTCCAGCTCCGGGAAGTGCCAAGGAAAATAAAGCTGGTATTAGTGATCCTCAGCGTCTTTGCTGAGAAAAAGGCAGCATTGTGGGCTGGGAGACTGCTCACGAAAGGCAGATCTTTTCCAGTTATCCAACAACAATAACAGCATTGGATAAATAGGTGGGATACTCACAAGGGGAACCGACAGAGGGAACTGAAAACGAGCAAAAGAAGCAAAAAAAGAGAGGGAAAAAAGGAAGGTGTTAAGACTTTCCAGCATTCTGAGAGAACAAGGTTTTATCCTCAGTCGGGGGAAAAACAGATTTACTAAACAGGGTGACCTCACTTGTTTGCACAGCATTCAGTAACATGAATTTTATTACCGAGGGTACCTCCATGGGAGCTTGCAAAGCCTTTCCAGCAGCCCTGTGAAAGATGCCGAGTGTATGGAAAAGACATAAACCAGCTTGAGGAAGGAATGGCACAGCTGGGGGAAACAAAAAAAGACAGGCTAGAAACACCCTGCTTGGGTGTAAGCAAAACTGAGAGACAGAAATCCTTTGCTGTAAGGGTGGTGGTTGCGCAGGGAAGTTGGGGATGGCCCTGGAATGTTCAAGGCCAGGTTGGATGGGCTTGGAGCAAGGGAAGGTGTCCCTGCCCATGGCAGGGGCAGAATGAGATCAGTTTTAAGGTCCCTTCAACCCAAACCGTTCTGGAATTCTGTGATCTTGTGAACACTCTGGGAAAACGTTGCTCTGCTCTGCCCAGTGAGGGGGTTTGAGCTGGAGGTGGGGAGGCTCTCCTTTTTATCGGGAGAAGAGAGCAACCCCCAGCTGCCCACAGAAGTGGCTCCTACGGTCTGCTGGGTGTGGGAGAAGCTGCCTCAGTGTCTCCTGGGGTTCAGAGCCTCTCGTGGATGGGAGAAGAGCACGGGCAGAGCATTTCCACAGCCACTGGCCCAAGGCTGAACCAACAGGCTGCTCAAGAGTGCTGCTGCCATTCCCCGAGCAGTGACCAAGGCTGTGGACAGAAGGTCCATGGGAAGAGCTTGAAGCCAGCCTGGCTCCCAGCAAGCCTGGACAGCCCTGAGCTGGAAGGTGACCACAGGCAGGAGCAAGGACTGACCGAGCAGTCACGCACAAAGTAAACAATGACAACGTTGCATCCTCTGCTCCTCCCAGCCAACAGTCAGCCAGAGAATCCCAGAATCCCAGAATGGTTTGTGTTTAGAGATCCTAAAGGTCATCGAGTTCCCACCTGCCATGCAGGAGTTCATTCATTGTAAATTAAATGATCTGAAACTTCTCCTTTGCTTTCCATGAGGAAATTTCTCTGTAAGAAAGACAAGAATTTTCTGGGACAAGCAGTGGAAGCAAAGAGATGAGGAAGCAAAAATTCCTCCTTTTGGTTGTGCATTCATCCCTGGGTGCTGTCAGCTGGCCCTTTCCAAGGAATTCTCACCCAGCTCCACCTGGTGGCAAAAAGGACATTTGGGCCAGTGCTGTGGTCATCAGGTTGGGCTCAAGTGGACAGGGATTGTTTCTGCTGTTGCCATTTTGTGGAATGTCCCTTGTCCTGGGTGGCACTAAGGAGACTCCTCTTGTGAGGTGGGAACAGCCTTTCACCACACAGGGGAGTAAATTCAGTCCCCTGCCCGTGGTGAGAGCAGCAGGGAAGTCACAGCTGGGAGGAAGGAACTTGGGAAGAAAGCACAGGCAGCTGGGGCTGGCAGCTGTTCCCAAAATTTTCCTTGGGGCTGAATTGTTCTTGACCAGAAAGACCAAGAGGAAGAGTTTGGACAATGCTCTTGGCCAAAGGGTGTGACTCTTGGGGACAGACTGTGCAGGACCAGGAGATGGACTCGATGGTCCTGAAGGGTCCCTTCCAACCATGAAGGCTTCTCCAAGTGCAGTCAGAGCAGCGAGATCTCCTAGATTGGCCTTCAGGAGCACCAAGACTGAACTCAGCTGCCCAGAACTGGCATCTCACATCCTCTGAGATGTCCTGAAGTGTCCCACCCATCCTGATTGGCTTCCCCGATGGAGGAGTGGAGGTTGCACCTCTGCCTCATGCTGCTGCAGATAACTTCAGCGTTATCAGCGCATTTGACGTGACCCTAACGATAAGGGGTTGTAAAAAGATAAGATACAGACACCGTGAGATTACACTGGATCAGTTCAGGACCCTTCAAAGCCCTTTGAATGACTGAAAAACAAATCCTGATTAAAATATCTGCAGGATCAGGTCAGCTCCTGGTCCAAAATACAGCTGAGACCAGGCCTTAACACAAATTTCTCCAGACACAACAATCAGAGCAGCAACAGCAACATCATGTCTGGTTTTTGCTGTTACCAGCTGAGAGAAGGAAAGAAAAAGAGAATAAAAAAGAGAAAGGGAGAGAAAGAAACCAAGAAGCAAGGACAAAGATTGCAGAGAAAATCCAGGTAGTTGCAGACCAAATGCAGAGCATTCCCCAAAAGCAGGAATTGATTACAGCTCTTTCTTGCATGCTATTTTAAACAACAGAATATATTCCTGAGAAAATAACAAGAGGGGAAAAAGGAATCCAGAAAAAGTCCCAGCTTTTTCCTCAATATTAAATATCCAATTTCTAAACATAAAAATTAATCAAAAATCATGAGCTGGCAAAAATTCCTGGGCCTGGCTCATGGCTAATTAAGACGCCACAGCCCCAAACATGCAACACTTCAACTTCTATCATCAAACTGATTCCAAACACGGTTATTTATGGCTGCTGGAAATGCACTTGGGAGTGCTGGGTGCATCCATTTGGGATCGTCCCCTGACTTCTGCACGCCAGGAGCTGAGGTCAGTGGTGTGAAAACATCGGGGTGTGGGATGTGAAGCCTCGGTAGGGAGTTATGGGAGCTGTAGGGGCTAATTCCAGGTTTGGGAGCACTGCTGGAGCTGTGGAGAGACAATATGGAACCAGGAAGAGTGGGAAAGGGAGGCAAAGCCACAGCAACACTTCCCAAAACCCTGCACTCCATGGAATCCCATTAATCCCACAAATCACCCCGGTACACACCAAGCCAAGGCCATTTGGAGACCAGCAGAGCAGATGTCCCAATCCGGTCCCCACCCTCGGGATCTCTAGGGATATTTCTGCTTCTCCGTGTCCTCCACTCGCCCAGGCACATCACTGTGCCCATGGGACATGGAATGCACAGTCAGCTCCTCCCTGGGGCAGGGTCAGCGCAGAGAGAATCCCCACCCTGAAAAAAGAAGTGTGGGAGACAGAGTTTGTCCCCTGACTCCAGAATAAAACAAAATGATTGGAAAAAAAAACACAAGGAAGTCAGGAATTGCTTGTTAATTCCAAAGGATATTTGGCAGTTGTCATAACAATTCCCATTCCAGTCGAGGTGGGAGCCAGGCTGGACAGAGCATGGGGAAGAACATTTAGTACAAAGGTTTAATTTTGATCATATTCCCATTTTATGCTTTTCTTTCCTCAAAAGGAACAGGAATAACTGGATCACATTCCTTCCATTAGTGATTCCTACATCAAATATACCACACAAATACTTTAAATAGGGACTTGAAAGTCCTGTGTAAAGCAAGAATATTCCAAAATTATAATTTGTATAGAAAATAGCAGGAATTTTTTTTAAAAAAATCACTAATTTAAAATGAATAATTCTTAAATTATGGGTCATATTTCCAGTTCTGTAACTCCTGAATATGTAAATTATCAGGCCTCCCACACAGCCGCTTGTTTTGCATTTTGAGTGTGTTTAACCTGTGAGAACTCGCTCTGGATTTCTCAGAAATTCAAAACAGAGAACCCAAAAATAAAAAGGAAATACGGATTTATGTAAACAACCTTCCCCTTCTGAGAGTGCTGCAGCAGCTCTCAGATGTGATTTCAGGTGAGTGAGAGGGAAAATTGAGGTGGTTGGGGTGAGGTTGGCCTTGGCATCCTGGCAAAGATGCCAAGTAATTGGATCAGGAAGCTTCCGTTTTATCCTGATGATCTCAGAGAATCCTCTTATCTGCAGAAAACCTAAAAATTCCCATAAATTCTTGCAGTGGAGTTACCTTTTTTAATAAAATATATTCTGTTTTTCATGAAAAATATTGCTGCTTTCATCAGATTTCCATCCTGATATCCTTTCCTTTGTACTTCCATGCACTGAAAATATTTTTTTTTTTTTTAATGAGAGATCTAGCTCTCATTAAATATCTCCTGTGACTGCTCTGAGACACAGCCCAAGCTTCCCAACCAATTCATCTCCCATGGAGGGGACATTTCATGCATTGGGATAATCTGGTGTGCTCAGGAGGCCAATCCACAGGGGAAAGCTGGAATAAAAATAATTGAACTCTGATTTTTGAGGTATCAGAGCTGAATTTTCTACTTTTTTTAACATTTTTCAACCAAAAAAATTGCTTTTTGCACGGATAAAAAGGAAACAACCCAAAACATTACCCAATCCACTGCAGTCACTTTCACTGGGGTGCTGTTCATGCTGTCGAAATAACCCATTCCAGCTCATTTTCTGTGACCAAACCTTGCGGAAGCCTCAGAAAAATTCCTCTGTGCCTATTTCTCCCACCTTTGTAGCCTCAAACCATGACTGAGAGTGGAAACCTTCAGTTCAGCTTCTCTCCAGCAAAGCCCTCCCGCTGCAGATCCCACTTTCAACTCAAAATGCAATTTATTGCCACAATAAACCAAAGAAGACTCATGGGAGACTCAACCAAACACGGTTTGGGCAAGGCCACCATCAGCCCAGAGCATCTAAAAAAAGTTAGGAATGTCTTTTTGCATTCATTCCAAATGGCAGCTGATAGAAGTTGGATTTTTAAGAGGGGAAATTCAAAGCTAACGGCAAATGCAATCCAGAAATAAAACTCAGTTACAAACAAACCCCATCCTCACGGTGTCCTTGTTGTTTCTGGGCTGGGTTTGTGTCCCAGTGAGTGTCACAAGGAATGAAAAGGGAAAACAGGCACAGGTGAGGTCATTCCCACCTGAGGAAGGTAAAACTTCGGTTTTTTGAAGTTTCCTTTCCTCAGGAGACAATAAATAAAGGAACAAAAGAGAGGGAGCTCATGGAAAACATGATACCAGCCCAGCCTTGATGTTTGAGACATTTTGCCAGTCATAACCAAGACACCAAATCAGGCAAAAATGTCCCAAATATCTTTTTAATGCATTTTTTTTTAGCTCTGTCCATGACAATTTTAGTGCTACCTTGTTAGAAGTAACAAATCCCATTTTTTCCTCCTCAATTCTTACAACAATAAGCCAAATTTCAGACAGGCAGAGCCTTCTGTCGGAATCACCAAGCAGGGTGAATTTGGTAGAATTTCCCAACAGATTTTGGGGGATTTCTTAAGGCTGGAGGTCCCTTTAGGTAACACCGCAGTGCCCAACCACTTTATTTTCATTTTATTCCCTCAGCTCTCCCAAAAGGCTGCTCAGTTCTCGTGGGACATCGCTCAGGGAGAGCCTGGTCCAGATTTAACACATGGAAATCCAGGATGGTGTGGGTCGGAGAGGACCTTAAAGACCATCCCTGTCCCATGGGCAGGGACACTTCCCACCACACCAAGCTGCTCCGAGTCCCATCCAACCTGTCCTCATCCTTTGACAGATTCTTCCCTGCAAGTGAGAGGGAGAAATGAGTGTTAATTTATGCTGAGTGCCCTTGCAATTAGCACCTCGCAAATGAACGCTGCCCTGGGAAGCTGAGAAGGCCAGGAATGAGAGAGCAGCCAGGACAGGAATGCCATTCTGGGGAGTTCATCATCGAAGTAGAGGTGGGAAATGGATTGAAAAGCAGGCTCTGGTCTCGAATTTTAATATTTATAATTGGTATTCTAATATCTATAATTGATATTCTAATGTTAACTCTAATGCCAGGACAGAAATGCCATTCTGGGGAGTTCATCATCAAAGGAAAGGTGGGAAATGGATTGAAAAGCTGGCTCTGGTCTCGAATTTTAGTATCTATAATAGGTATTCTAATATCTATGATTGATATTGTGATGTTAATTGTGTGGATGTGGAATTCTGGTCTGCCCATCAGGATCTTTCTATTCACTCAGGGAGGTTTTGTATCAGCCCCTAAGTTCAGAATTCTGCAGGGAATGCTGTCAGCCTTTCAGTTTCTAGGACATGGGGATGTAAATCATGGAATCATTAAGGTCGGAAAAGAGCTTTAGGATCATCAGGGCTGGCTGTAACCCAGCACCACCGTGTTCACCCCTAAACCGTGCCCCAAGAGCCACAGCCACACAATTTTTGACCAATTTCAGGGAAAACAAACAAGAAAGAAAGAAATGAGCACAAGGCCAGACACACCAAGAACCCAAGGCATGGACAGGGGAGGAAGAGGAGGACAAAAGGCACCACTTCCCTCTGATTCCCACTGATCCTCTTCCCATTAACCACAGGTGGAGGCTGCACCTCCTGCATTCCTCATTTAAAGAATTAAAGAAACTGTGGCTCTTCAGTCCTTGAGAATACAGAATGAAGAAATGGAAAGGTTTTAGGGCCTACAAACACTGATAACCTCACAAATAGATTATGCCCACTTTGCTTCTCATTTGAAATGAGGCTTATTTCAACGTCTGGCCATGTTTTATACAAAAAAACACAACTTTTGCAAGGTCTATTTATATTTACTCACCATTACTTCAGGAGTAGCTGGAGGCTGATGTGCTGGAGCAGCTCCATGGACTTGTTTCTTGCTTTAATTCTTTAAATTAATTCTTTAATTTAAGTCCAGCCAGGAAGGTCAACCTTCCAGAAATGTGGTTTCTCCACCAGCAGAATCAAAGAACCAACCAAAAAACACTTCAGGCTTCGCTTGTGAGGGTTTATTTGCGGAGCGCTTGAATTTCTGCATCGATTTTAGCCCATTTAAAGAGTGGCAAGGCACATTCCCGGGCATGGGAACTCACTCAAATATATTGTTAAAATACTAGAAAATCCCTGGCGTGCTTCTGGCTCAGGTAAAAGCACAATCCCAAGCAATTCCTCGGCATGGCTCAGGAGCTGGCATGGACCACGGGCCATTCCTAGGAGACATTTTGGATAGATCCACCTTGTTCTGGAAGGCCAGGATATTTAATAGGTTGGGTGTGGGCTGGTTTAGGTCAGGTGGCATCAGCAAGAGGGCTATGCTTAATTAAAACTATTGCTCAATAAATTATTAATAAATTATTAATTAATGATAATTTAATTAATTCATGGAGCTGTAGCCAGAAAGTCCAACCCACTCCCTGTCCCGACAATAACCCTTGGGAGCAGGAGCGGAGATGAGCTGGGAGAGGATGTGGGAAGTTGAACGGCTTCTCCCTTTTTCCAAGCAATTTCCACCCCCCGGATATCCCAAAATGAGAATTCCCCATTTTGCATCTGGCAGCAGGCACAGCCTTTGTCAGCCTGGAGCCACCAGCACCCGAGGGAGTCAGTGGGAAAGGGAGGCACAGCCATGGCAACACTTCCAAAAACCCTGCACCCCATGGAATCCCATTTGTTCCATAAATCCCCCTGGTATACACGGGCTGAAGTCACCCCTTCAGCCATCTCCAGCTCGGATTCCAGGGCAGGATCGCTCCTTGAGAAGGGGAGGAGGCACCTGGAAGCAAATCCCTTGGGAAACATGAAAATCCTGCTGCTCTCCCGCCTCCATCCCACAGCACTGGGGCAGGATGTGAATTTCAAAATGCAGCAGAATTTGGGGCTCGTTCCTGCCCACCTGCGGTGCCCCACATCTCAAGCAGTGTGGAGGGCACGGATGAGTGTGGGCAGCTCATGTCTCAGTTCTGACCCTCTTTCACCTCTCTGGCCCTGGGTCTGTCATTCTATTCAGACTAAAAAATTTTAGGCAGCGCTTCTGTCTCTTAAATAACTCAATTCGAACCTCTAAAGGGAGATGTTCAAAAGCACCTACACAGCTTGAGCCATGTTAATGATGTTCATGATGTTAATGATGTTAATGATGATGATGAATCAATATCAAATGTTTGAGGCCAGCCTGGAGCAGCCTGGGCTAGTGGCAGGTGCCCCTGCCCATGGCAGGGAGTAGGAATGATCTGATCTTTAATTCCCTTCCAACCCAAACCGTTCTGACTCTTTCGTCTCATTTCTCAGTGATTTATTTTTGTCCAAACAACAGTCAGATTTTCATCTTTCATGCCTGTTTAAGAGGAAGCTCTGTATAAAATTTGTCCCCTCATTATTTTTTTCTCTTTCTCCTCATTCTATTTGCTCGTGTGCTTTTCAACACTCATCTGTGCTCAGGCATTGGTTTCCCAGCACACAATTCCACACAAAACACATTCCTCACTGTAGCTGGAAGCTTGTAAGAGGTTCAGGCAAGCCATTATTTTTTCCTAACCTAAAGGCACCTCTGTTTTTACTGATTTTTCTTTTCCTGCTCAGCACACCCACAGCTGCAGGCTGAAACCACCTTCAGGACATCACAGTGACACTGAGGAAAACAACGGGAGAGGTGGGGGGAAGAAACCCTCTTTATTTTTCTGGAGGTGAAATCTCTCACCCAGTACTTGTTTTAATCCCAAATTCTTACAATGCACTCTCGTTTCAGCCACTTCCTCTGTGGAACAGCTGTCAAAACGCCGCCACATCCTCAGCTCCCATGGCTTTACGGCTCCCATCAGCTCCTTGGGGCTGCCCGGGCGCTGTGAGGTTCCAAACCTGCGAGTTCCCATTGCCCAAGTGCCAGGAAGTGTGAAGGGGAGGGCAGTGGGGAGCTGGGGAAGGCAGGGAGTCACCGTGCAGGGTTTGGTGGGAAGCAAAGCAGAGGGAGATCCATCCCATCATCTCCAATCATCCAATTCTGGCTCAAAAACCCCACTGGTTTAGTGGGAGGTGTCCCCCATTTACCAAGTGGAATCCCAGGATGGTGTGGGTTGGAAAGGACCTTAAAAATCACCCCTGTCCCATGGGCAGGGACACTTCCCACCACACCAAGCTGCTCCAAGTCCCATCCAACCTGTCCTCATCCTTTGACAGATTCTTCCCTGCAAGTGAGAGGGAGAAATGAGTGTTAATTTATGCTGAGTGCCCTTGCAATTAGCACCTTGCAAATGAACGCTGCCCTGGGAAGCTGAGAAGGCCAGGAATGAGAGAGCAGCCAGGACAGGAATGCCATTCTGGGGAGTTCATCATCGACGGAGAGGTGGGAAATGGATTGAAAAGGAAATTAGATTATCCTTGAGCTCCCTTCCAACCCAAACCATTCCATGATTTAATGAAAAATACCCGGATCAAAGTGCTTGCCTGGTTCCTCAGCTTTGAGCTGGTATTTCTCATCACAAAACAAAGCAAAACAAAGCAAAGCAAAAGCAGGAGGAGCATGGGTTGTGCAGACCTGTCACTGGTTTAGTTAACATTTCCTTGGGTGGATAATAATTTGTGAGGAGTGAAACAGTGAGATGCCATCCCAACATCAGCATAATCCTGGACAAAGATGCAGAATTTCTCCCTGGATAAAGATCCAGCATTTCTGCCTGAGGATGAAGAGCTCTGATTCTGTGTAAAGCACTGACTAAAAGCCTGGGGGCTATTCCCACAGCAGGAAATGAGACTGGAAGGTCAAATAAATGAATAAATGCAAGAATTTTCTGTGCATGGGAAGGAGCAGATTGGAAAACTGAATGGACTTTGGGGAACCCTTTGCAGACATAAGTCAGAATTTTCAAAGTTCTAGAATCATACAGTGGTCTGGGTTGGAGGGGCCTTAAAGACCATCTTGTACCAAGATTTAGGTTGGGTATCAGGAAAATGTTCTCCCCCCAGAGGGTGCTGGCACTGCCCAGGCTCCCTAGGGGATGGGCACATTCCCAAGGCTGCAGAGCTCCAGGAGTGTCTGGATAATGCTCTCAGGGATGCCCAGGGTGGCATTGTTGGGGTGTCTGTGCAGGACAGGGGCTGGACTGGATGACCCCTGTGGGTTCCTTCCAACTCAGGTTTATTTAAAGCTCGGCTGCGATGACTTTTAGGCACTAAACAGCTCCAGGGGCTCATTGTGAAGAAAAGGACATTTGATCAAGCAAGATAATGCCAAACCTGGGATAATGACAATTTGTTTTAATGGTTGCCATTCACACAGACTAAATTTGGCGACGTCCAACCTATTCTGAGCTCCAGACACTTATTTTGGGATCACATTCTGAGAGTAACACTCTGCCAAGGTATCCTGACTTCTCCAGCAAAGTGTGATGACCATGGAATCCCATGGGAAGTTCCTCAGTCCCCTGAGCTTGTTTAACACAAAAAGAAATGGATGGAGAGGCATTTCTGCAGCTCATGGCACCACTTTTGAGGCTTAAATTAGCCCCAAGGAATAAGGCTGAAGAAAGGATCTCCCACAACCACTGGACACAGACTTTTACAACAGATGTGAAGAAAGAGGAGCACGCTTCAAGTATAATTTAAAATACATTTATTGTTTCATTTGTTCTGGCTTTTTCTTTTTTTTTGTTATACAAAGATGTTAAATAACTTAAATACATTCTCAACAGTCACTCAGAATCAGATTTATACCTACAAGCTGTACATATGAGGTAGAGAAAAATAACTTAGGCTCCCATAAGACATTGGAAAATAAACAAAACAAAACAAAAAGAAAAACGAGAAAAATACTAATCCTTCATGTTAGTATTCCCACCTCCCTTTAAAAGGAAATGCCATCCCAGGTGTGCAAAACAAATCCTAGACCTTACATTCCTGCTTCAAATTGCTAAAGATGGGGTGGTCCAAGGGAAACTCTGGGGCTGGTTTGGTGAGGGGTGTCCCACATGGGTCTGTGCCCGAGGGGAGCTGAAGGGTTATCCACACAAATCCTGATTGTCCTGAATGCATTCCCACCCCTTGGCAGCACCACCAGGGGCTTTTATCCCCTTCTGCTGTCAGCAGGGAGAGCTGGAACCTCTGCCTGGGCCAAACACCTTCCGGAGGTGCCTCCACTGACCGCAGCCCACGGCTCCTCATCTAACGGGGGACGATTCCAGACCCACTGCAAACCAGTGCCAACACACTGCCCAACATTCCTGAGAGCACGAATCTCCTGTCCTTCTGGCTCACCTGGCCCAGTGCTGCTAAGGAGGATTTTTCCCATTTCTGAAACCGTTCAGCAATGACTGAGAAAAAGGCACAATTCCGATGTTTCCCCTGACAAGAGAATTTGATGTGTCTGAATCATTTATGGTCTCACACCCCACTCACTCCCTGCACCTGAGGAATTGTAGTTACAGGAAACCCTCCATGATGTCAGAGCTCAACTGTGCTCTAAATCCATTTTCTTTTCCTCTGCACCCACAAAGCCTCGAGATTCTATTTATTTTCTTTTTTTCTTTTTTCTTTTTTCTTCTTTTTTTTTTTTTTTTTTTTTTTTTCAGAAATACTCTGTGAAACTTGTAAATAATTTGGTCAAATCCAACAATAATCGGTGACAAAAAAGATCTAAAAGCTATTCAATGGTGATATCCATGACCACAGGGTTGAGCAGATTCAGCCAGGAGGTCGGAATGAGATGAACTTAAAGATCCCTTCCAACCCAAAACATTCCATGACTCCTACGATTCCTCTGGACCTGATCCTGGGCCATACTGAGCAACATGGTCCAGAAAGGACTGTATCTTGTATTTCTTGTGGGAAAACGTCACTCTCTGAAAGTCGTCACCTAATTAGCATCCTAAAATCTGCAATCAGGGTGAGCCAGACCCAATCCAGCAGATGTGCCAGCAGCACTGGATAAAGCGGGAATGAGGAGCTTTACTGCACCTGTTCCATCGGGTACAGAACAGACCAGATTTTACTGCAGCATCAACTGAGGAATTTTTCACAGGCACCATAATCCACCAGAAAATCACCTTAAGCAGCATCTACTCCATGAAAGTACCCGTGAGAAATCTGTCCCTTCATCTGGGGTCTCATCCAAGCCTACCCCAGCCAAAGCACCCGACTGTAAGTTCCCTAAAACAGGGCAGCTGAAAAACGATGGACAATGCAATTCCAGACCTGGGCTGGAGGAAGGCAGATGCTAACGAGCTGGGCTGACAACAAAAACTCCTCAGGAATTATTTTAGCCCCTGCTCAGGTCTCCGAACCAGCAACCCCAGAAGTTCTTTAGACAACAGAGGGTCCATAACTCATTCCCTGCTTCCCAAGGCTTCCTGAACCACGGCACATCAGATCCCCAGCTCCCCAATTTTACACTGCCCCATTCCAAGGGATAAAAGTTGCTTGTGTTGGATCAAGCCTGGAATTTGGTCCTCTTCATTTAACTTTCCCACATACTCGGATTATGATTTTATTTTCCCCAACCACCTTTTTCAGAGTTGTTCTTCCCAGGACAACTGAGCTCAATGGCAAATCCCTGGTTATTGCAAAATTATTTGGGATTTCCTCCATGCAGACCCATCTCAAAACCAGGATGTAGAACTAAAAAAGGGCAAACTCAGAATTTTGGGGTAGTTTTTTTTATATTTCCATTTCAAGCTATTTATTCTTCAGAACTCAATTTTAGTGTCAGTAATGATGATAATTTAAAATCCTCTTGGATTAAACACTACTTGTTTCACCAATTGGAGTTTCTGATAACTGGAAGACAAGGAGAACATAATGTTTAGGACTTGTTTTGCACTTCTCCACATCCGGCATAAATGAGTCAGTCACACAGAACAGAAGCTTGTTAAAAAACAGATGACGGGTGCAACAATTATTTCTGTGGGTTTTTATTTCTTTTAATAGAAAATTCTAATATAAAACAGCAAACGTTTTCAGTTTGCCTTGTTTACAAAAATATTATATATTTTTTTTATATTTCTGACATAACTAAAATGCACTATTCAATAAAAATATTCTTCCATCAGCTAACTTCTCTTTTAAAAAAAATTAATAAAAAAGTTATATAAATAATGGTTGCACCCCCCCCCACCCCAAAACTGATTGGGCTGGATCAGCTTAAAAGAACCAACACTTTGACACTTTTGGGGGGACAGGGGGTGACAGGGGGTCAGGAACCAGAGATCTCCCTTCCACCCATCCGTCCTTGTCCAGTTACATCTGAGCAAAATCCTGTTTCTCTGGGGATAAGAAAAAGGGGAAAATTGCTTTGCACTTTTTTTTTTAATATAGATATATATATGAAATGATACCATGAAAAGATTCAGGGACCCCAGTCCTCTGCTGAAGTAGTTTTACAAAAACGAGCAATTTCATTGAATTGCACTGGAGATCCAATGGTGTGGTGGTAGAATCAGCCTCTCTGGAAAAATCCAGTTTAATTCAGCTGGGACAAAGCGGTTTTACAGGACTGCTGTTTTATACAGGAGTCCCCAGTCTCTTATTTAGGGTTCTTCAGACTTGTGGATGGAGTAGCACTTGTACTCCATGAGTTAATTCAACTTCAACACATCTCACACCATTAGAAAACGTGGGCCAAGCACTCCAATGAGTTTTGAGATGGTTTGACATTTTCTCTCCCAGCTCCTACTTAAGCTCTGCTGGATTTTTCCAAAATGAGACTTTTCCCCCCATTCCTTCTTCGACAATAAGGCAAACATTGGAAAACGCTGGAACTAAAGACCCCCCACCCAAAACACACCCACAAGGTGGTGCAGGGGGGAGAAGAAAAATAACCCACATTTGTTTTACCACCCTAGGTCAAAAGGCCAAGAAGACAAGTTCTCCTGATTTCAGAGTGTTAGTATATTTTATACACTGCCTATACATTTAACACATGTGCCTCGCTACTATTTAGTTATTTATAATTTTTTTTTTTAACCACAGGAGAATAAACCTTGCTATTTACAATATATAACAGGCAAGTAATATATCCACATGAACATAAATACAATTTGTGGTGGTTTTTTTGTTATTAATTTTTTGTCCTTTTTTTTTTCTTTTTGTCTTTTTTTTTTTTTTTAAATACTTACAGAAAGCATCCATGCTTCAGTGCGTGAGTTATAATACACAGAAGAGCTCTTTCACTCAGTAGTTCATTCACTCTTTGCTGCTTTCTTCTCATCAAGCGTGGACAATCTGCCTTATTCCCCACCCATCTCTCTCTGCCCCACACTGCCAAACACACCAAGCTTCCCTATCCCATCCCATCCCGGCGTTTTTTCCGCCGGGATATCTGTGCCAACACTCCCCTCTCTCTTCTGCTTCTAGGGACTCATTCTCCTCTCACACCAGTGCAATGTGGAGTTACTCCAGCGAGGTCAACGGAGACAGAGACACCAGTGAAAAGGAGGAAAATGAGGCCCATGGTTTAAATATAAC
>VZRL01005999.1:125820-139490 GCA_013397895.1 Origma solitaria
TTTGGATCTGGCTTTACTTTGGAGGAGAAGAGCTATTCTAGAACACACAAAAATGTAACAGTGAGTTTGCACATATGTGTCAGAGAGAGAGAGACAGAGGGAGAAAGAGAATTTAACATAATACCACATTGAAACCATAAGAAGGTCCTTCTGAAGGGCTTTACAATAAATAAATGTTCAATATTTATATATATATATATATATTTATGTGTCAGGGTGTGTATATATATCTATATATACACACTGAATAATAGGTTTCTAGGCAATTTATTTTTTAAACCATTAGATAAACTGCTCAGGGGGGACTTTCCCAAAAGCTGTGAGACCTTCCCGGTGCTTTGCCGGGGTGGAAGGTGGGAATTCCACGTGTGGATTCCACCTCCTCCTCCTCCAGCATTATCCCAACCTCCAGAATTGTACAGCAAAGAAGGAAACACCAAAAAAGAGACATTTTGCTTCACTTTGCAGGACCGTCGTGCTATTAAACAGCAAGACCCTGTCCCTCCCCATGCCCCCACCTCAAGATTTGATGACAACGAGCCAGGCTGGACTGCAGGTATTTGTTACCAAGAAAATCCCAAATCTATCTTTTGTCCTCCCAGTAGATGCACATGAATAGATAAAATATTAGTGGCCACTCTTTGGGGGGGGGGGGAAAAAAAAATCTAAAAATTAAATAAAAATAAGGAAAAAAAAGACTTCGAGAAAGAATGGTCTGTCTTGGGAAATTTTGTTTCGCTAATTTTTGCTACTGGTTGAAAATCTCTTTTGAACAGCAGATCAATGGCTGATATAAATTTGGTGAAAATTGCTACTTCTGGACAATCAAAAATTGCTACCAAAAATCAAACAAAACACCCTCTGCTCTCCATTTTTTCCTTAGAAAACTTCGTTCAGGCATTTGCTGGCTGCTCCGAATCCACTTGTATATGAAGAATATTGGCACCTCAAGTCCTGGATTGTAAATCTCCTCTTCCAAGGAAAAAAGAAATGCTGGAGGTCGTCACGTGTATCACAGCGTTGGAGTGATCAACCCCTGCAGTCAAATTTCTGGCTTGTTTCAGGTTGTCTCTGTGTCAATTGGTTATTCCAAATCCAAGAGTTTTTCAGGATTTAGCAGATGTGTTTTTAAAATACAGTTCTCGATCTAGTGGTTAAAAAAAAAAAAAAATCATCTTAAGGTCATAGGGTTTACATACAGCTTGTGTCATGTACCACTGCCATGGTTTAGAGTAAATGGAATGATGACCTAGGAAAGAAAAGTCAGCTCCTCCAGAGGTCTGATCCAGGCCAAAACGGCTGCTCCACAACGCAGGACAGCCCTGGGTTCCAAAATGCACTCGGATTCCTCTTGTCCTAGAGAAAGACGTCCAAATTCAGCTGGCATAAGACTCAAGAAGTTCCAGTTGAGATTTCTGAAACAATTACCACAGGGTGAATTCCATCAGCAAGAGGTGGGAAGAGGAGTGAAAAATAAATCATGCGTGAAGTGAAAATGAAACAAAAGCATCTAGTGGTTTTTAAAAAAAAAAATTAAATTTAAGACAGCAATAGTGCTAAAGAACCTGCATTTGGGGGAACTATTTTAAATAAAGAACATGGGATTGGACCGAAGGGGACAGGCACGTCTGGTTTTCTGCTGTCTTCCCAACCTCTTTCTTGGATCTATTTTCTGTCTGCAACGTGGTGGACCCAACGTTTTTGAGCTGTACTTGGTGACAACGCACACGGATACGGATCTGTCATCACAGAGCTGATGTTCCCAGTGGGTCTCTTTGTCAGAGCCTGGCTTGCTCCATGTGCAGAAACTCCACTGGAAGAACCATCAGGACCCATCATTCCCTACAAATCCCTCTCCAGTTTTAGGAGAAACAAACATTCGCTTCCCGCACCGCGGCGCTCCAAGCAGAAGGAACTTTTGTATCTGCTCAGCTCTCTACGTAGCTGGGTGAGCTCCAGGAATAAAGTAGTACAGGATATTTATGCCAAAGGGGATTTCCTCTTAGCCCAGGAGTTCATGGAGGACTGGTGAAACAATGTTCAAAGGAGAAATGATCTGTCAGACTGCGTAGATGACGAAGGCGAAGGTCAACTGGTGTCTAACCCCAGTGTGACAGGCACTTATTTCCACATGGTTGGACCTCATGAAAATTCAGTCTACAGGAAAAACAAAACGACAAAAAAAAAAAACCAAAACAAAAACAAAACAGCAACACAGCTGGGTCACCTGTACCCTACAAAGTGCTTATGTCTCAACATAGCTTCCAGATCCCAGAAGGTCAATCAAACCCTGTTTGTCTCCATAGGCAGTTCTCCAAGCTGGCCCGTCCCCGGGGGTGGCGGCGCAGCGGAAGCCGCAGGTGGCGTCAGTCCTTGCAGGTGTAAACCTCCTCTTTCTGGGTGCACTGCTTGCACTCCACGTAGCAGCACCAGCGCACCTGGCACTGGCACGGGCGCGTCACCACGCGGCTCTGCGTGTTGTGCCCCCGGCCGCAGCAGATGCTGTCGCAGTTCTTGTCCTTGTAACACTTCCGTCCCGACGTGCCAGGGGAATAGCGACTCATCAGGCAGAAGCTCGGGGAGTCGTCAATGTAGACGAGATCCGTAGTCCTTGGGATTTGATCGCTGTGGCCGGGGATGGATTTTTTAGGGGGCGAGATGTCGCCTTCCCCCGTGGCCTCATTGGTGGTGCTGCCCACCTTGAGCGAGGTCTCGTATTTCTGCTTCAGCTGCTTCCCGATCTCGTGGAAGGGGGAGAGCTGCCTCCAGCACGTGCGGACAGTGCAGGACCCGGACACGCCGTGGCATTTGCAGGTGGTCTCCACGCCGGCTTTGATGACCTGCAGACACACACATGGCCCCAAAAGAGAATCAGTCATGGAGGAAAAAACCAAGATACCAAGCAAAAAATGACATTTTCTAGAAGACGCTTCAGGGACACAAAGTCGATGACAACACAAAAAGCGTCTGTTGGAAGAGGACAGAAAACACATCCTACAATAAATACTTATTTTGAAAGGCTTCCAGTTCCCAGATTTACCTGCAAGAACTTTGCTTAATTGACTAATTAATGATACTAGAACAGTGTACAAAGATTGTCCAGTGCTGTCACTCATCGTGTAGACAGAGATCTGAAACTGTAATGCAACTAAGAGATTAATACATTTTAACACCCATTTATCTATGTCAGTAATAAGCAGATAAAACAAAACCGGGAGGAGTCAGTTTAGTGGAAAGAGGTGGGGTGGCACATGCTCCAGAACATAAGTGTGGACAGTAGGAACCTTCTCCATGCCACAGGACCCCAAACCCCAAAGCCAAGTACGAGCAGAAATAATCTTTGTTTAGCATCATCGACTGACTGATGCTAAACAAAGGATCCCATTCTTTTCAAATCAGGCTGTAAGAAAGAAGTTTCACGGCACAAAACCACATCCATCTCCTTAGAAACAGTATTGGAATGTTCCTGCTCCCCTTCTCCAGAGGGAGATTGACACCTGAGATTCCTCCATAGGCAACATCAGAGCAGAGATGCTATTTGCATAGCCACAGATAACCCACAGATTATAAATATCTATCTATATTTCTAATTCTCCCTTCTTGCCCCTTCCCCAAAATCAGGTTCTATTTTGACTTTAAATAGGGAGGGTATAGCCACCCACTAAAGGAGCAGGTGGGAACAAAGTTTGTTTTCCAGAGCTGGCTCCTGGCAAGGTACTGTTGAAAGTGCCCTTCCTTCGGGCATCTACGGTACCTAAAAAAGAAGAAAACAACCTCCCCCCGTGCCCATGATGGCATCTGCCTACATTGTGGCCTCCTGACAGCAGAGGACTGGCTCCAGTCCATTTCCTGCCCATCCGGTTCTTAATTATTCGGCTGCACAAATCCTGCTGAGCCCCATGTGCAACCGTGCAATAGGTCATGGACTCGGAATTGGGGCCTGGCCCAATTGTGATATTCCAGAAACATTTTAAGAAAGACAATACGCATAATGCAGCCTTCAGCAGAGCCCGTCCAATGGTCGCACTTCATTCCTGTGACAGCCAAGACCTTTGCAAGTGCAATCCAATAATACACAGTAGCATTCAAAGCAGTGGCGGGTTACAGGGGGAGATGTGTTGCTGCTTATAGCGCTCAGCTGGGATGGCTTGGGTAAGGGCTGTCACGCTTTGTGTGCCAAAGCGTCTCGCCAAGTCCACAAGAAATCCCACAATGTCAGACAAGAGCGTGCAGAACACATTTCAACACCGAGGGGGGGAAAACCCCAACCCTCACCCGCACCCTCCCTCGTGTAAAGTCCCGTTTCATTGCTTGTCCAGAAGTGAGAGCTGAGTTCGTGCGAAACAAAGCTCCTCCACCTGATTTCACGCCCACACCATCAGCAAACCGGGCAGAAATTGCTGGGATACTTGGGAAAGGGCTGCACACTGCAGTCATTCATCAGTCCAGGCTTTCCTCAACCCTTCCACCTCCCCCTGCGCATTTACATCTGCTCCACCTGGAAACGGAGACAACCGCCATTGTACAGGAGTTGGGAAAGCAAGAAACCAACGGGAATTGGCTCAGCTTGGAGTCATGCTCCCGGATTTGGAGTTGATTGAACGAGGCAGGGTCATTAACTCAGGAAGGGAACCTGGAGGTGGGGCTGCTCTCGTCAGGAGCCACCTCTGTGCAGCTCTGTGGGAGAGTGACAGTACACAGTGCTACAGCCAAGGCACCCACATGGGGCTGGTGGATGCAGCCCAACACGTGTTGGAAAACCTGATCCTGATGGATTGGCAGCTGGCTGACGGCAGAAGACCCTCGGTCAGGAATAAGCATGTGGGCTTAGGCACTTGAATCACCCCAGCCAGCCAGGGCTGACCTCACCGAGGCAAACACTTCCATGTGAGAAACACCTCAGAACTGCCATCTGAGTCAGGGGAGGATCCTGCAAACTCCTGCTCCACTGAACAGCTCTCCAGGCTTCCACCACCTGTGCTGAGCACATCTCTATCCCTGACAGGAGCCTGGGGACCCAGCGCACACAGAGGCACCTCAGTTTAGGGGTTCTGCTCACAGAATCCCACCCTCTGGGCCAAACTCAGGTGTCTAAGCATCACCACCTAGCACTAACTGAGGCGCTTTAAAACATTCTCCTCCCAGCAGCTGCCTCTTCTGGAGCATAAAAATCTCTCAAGGGGTACTACTAAGTATATTTAGGTAGATTAATTCTGTTCTCTTCATCTGGACTCGAAATCCCTCGGGAATCCCAGTCTGGATTTTCCTTACTCGCTTTTATCTCCTTGTTAAGCATGGCTGGGACAGCTCTGGTGTCATACACTGGTGGCCCACAGCATAAAAGGTTTCCATTGTCCCCACTGCCATGAATGCACCAGCACATGAAAAGCAGCGTGTGGATTTTCATCCGGCTGCTGTGCAAGGGCAGCGCATCCCAACCACCCTGTAAACCTTCTCCTGGAAGGGCTCAAGAATGTTACGAGGCAGCAAGAGTGAAAATCCTAGAAAAATTCCTTGCCCAGGCAGCCTCCCCTGCTGCTGTCAGTCACGCTGCAGCTCCTCGAGGTGCTGCGTGATGGGGAACCGCTGCCGCCGGGCCCCAACCACCCACGAGCCAAAATGAATCTTGGCAAAGCCCTTCTGGTTCTCGTCCCGCTCTCCGGCTTCCACAACGACCTTTCCTCCTCTTGTTGCGAGCTCCTGTCAGAGACACTTAAATCCACCTCATTTCTTCAGGATCAGTCTTGCTCTGCTTCCAAGTCAGCAGGTTGCTTGGAGCAGTGCTGGAGAAAGCTTTGCTGGCTGGGTCCTGGGACAAATGTCTGGATCCTGCTTTCAGACCTGGAGGTGCTTCCAGGGTAGAATAACATGATTTTTATTCCCAAAAATCTCTAGGGTAGATGAGGAAGAATAAGGCTTTAACATATAAAATCATGATTTCAAGGGCTAGAGTAGCTCCTGCTTTCTTTTCAAGGCTCATCGCAATTCACAGCCTGATTTAACCTGATTTACCTCCATCCTACACAGACCTGAACCTGCTCTGAACACACCACTGAATAATCATCTCACCTACACCAAGGACGCGGCCACCTGCATGCTTGTCACAGACGTGAAGCAGAATGGCTCAGCTTAAATCCAAGGCACAAAATATTTCACGCTCCCCATGGCCCCAACTCAACAGCTACCACACAGCAGCGGGGCTGTAGTAATTCAGGAGTAACAGCAACAGAGTGCATCCTTTCTGTGCTGTAGAGAGCTCCTACCATGAGCACAAAGCCAAACAAAGACAAGTGGTGGCTCAGGGATGGCATCACAAATGGAAATTCTGTCCTCCCACTCTCCTCTGAACACCTGGTTTGGGAGTCTCAAACTGAACAGTTTGGGAGGAGAATAAAGCTCGACTTAGGAACACAAATCCCCATTGACCTTGCTGTGGGAACACCCAACACTGAGAAACGCGCGATGAGGAAAACCTAACGCAAGACAGAACCATTTTCCCCGGGGTTTGCCGCTCGGAGGAAATCAGATAGCGCAGCCGGACTGCCTTCCCAAGTGGCTTTACAAGGAGCCACAGGGAAAAGGGATCACAGCAGAGCATTGCTATGCAACATGTAATCCTTCCTCCCAACAATGGAGCGCTGCAAAGCTCAGACTGAGTGCCCCCGTCATGATCAGTCTCAGACATGCCGCAACACACAATTTCTCAGTGTTTTAGCTGAAACGCTGAGGACAGGATTCCCATTCATTCCCAGCTGGGTCACGGGGCTCTGGCGGTGGTTTTCAGACAACTCTTGTCTGGGCAGCAGCAGGCCAGGGCGGACACCCAGCCGTGGGAATTCCGCGGTTATTGCTGCGCTGTCGTCATGGCTGGGCTGCGGCTCCAAGGCTTCAAACCATTCGCTATGGTTTGGGGCAGAGGAGGCAGCAAACCCTCCTCTGAGTCAGCTCGTCCAGGGAAAAGCCTGCCCTCGCCTTGCCCGGCTGCAGAAAGGGCTTTGGGATGCTTCCCCATAAATCCAATCCCTTCCAACCCCCGTACACAGATCCCTCTTCAATTTAAATAGGCTTAGTCATTCTCTCAGCTCAAGTATTAATGTTTGTTTGGACAGCAGCCACGGTCCCCACACACAACCAGAAGACCAGGCTTGTCCCTTCACACTGGCCAATGCCATTGGCTGAATTAGAAAAGTTTCACACATTGTTCGCAATTTTCCTTTTACCTTGTTAAAAAACCTTCTTTTCAGCCTGTTCTCAACCTGTTTTTTTAGAACAGTTTTGCCCTCTCACCACCCGTCCTTCTTTAAAAAATAGGAACACTCATATTTCAGTGACATAGGTATTAAAATACAAACATTTAAGCATAGAACAACATAACCCTACTTAAAACTGAGAACTTTAGAAGTATTTTCCCCATGCTCAGTATTCCTAGCGTGCTTCCCATGCTAAAAAAGCTCCACATAAACAACCAACTGCAATCACTTATGGGACACAGCAAGCAATTTTTTTCCAGAGTATTGATTTCCAGCCCTTAGAAAGGCTTTGGCTGAGCCAATCTCAGCCTGAAAGGAGAGGAAAATCCAGAGAGCACGCCTGGGCATTCCTACCTGTCATAACCTGCAGCAATTAATACCAGTGGTGCCCTGAAAACTGATCTGTACATTAAGAGCTCTTCTCAGGCTGTTATTTGCTGGGTTTGATTTGTACCTCGGTAGACACGTGATGCCCAGTTTCTCACCGCAAGCACATCTCTAAAAAACTGCCCAAAGAATGCTTTCTGTCTGGTTTTTTTCATGCACCAGCTGAATTAAGTTCCAAAATAGCAATTATTACACATCGTGAGGGTGCAGCAAAACCTGGGGCTGGACTGGAATCACGTCAACGAGTAGGAACTGTGTGAGGCTGGACGGTCAGTGCTTGTAAACACTGTCTCTGCAACAGGAGAGTTGTGCCTCCCTCCGCCTGTGTGTGACCTTTAGTGAGTCACTTAATCTTTCTGGGTCTCAATTTCCCCCCACTGCCAAATGGAGCTCCAGAAATGAAGAGGGTGGCATGCTCTGATAATGTGTTATGTGATAGCTCATGAAGTTCCTCAGACAGATGATAGCTGGGCAAACATCTTCCTGATATGGAGAGTGCATCTCCAGCCCTCCGGAGAGATCCCTGCCAGCACCGCCTGGGGGGAAAAGCCATTCCTCGCATGGAATTCCAAAATAAGCAAGTCAAGAGCAAAGGAGAGTCCAGGCACCTCCCACTATCCTCTCCAGAGCATCCCAGATGGTTCCAGGTGGAGCTGTCTCTGGATGGGTCTGGACTTGAAGCCCACAAGGTGACAAGAACCATGGCAGAGGGTTGGGACATGATGACCTTTAAGGTCTCTTCCAACCCGAACCATTCCAGAATTCCTTCGGAAACATTTGTTCTGCACAGACCAAAACACCCTGTGCAAAAAACAACGGAGCCTCATGAAGGGACCCAGTTTCAAAGCAGGAAAATGCTTAAAGAGAGAGATTTTCTTGTTCTCCATTTCTGCCTTCCTATAATTTTTTATTATACACTCTCAGCTCTCGAGACAACTGTGGTTATACCCAGGCTCCAGGCAAAGGCTCGTGTTCCTCCTTCTGGAAGGATGAAGGGAAAGGGAATGAGAACATGATAATTTTTTTTTCCTAGGGTAGCAGCAGCCCCCTTTAATTGTGCCCCTTGGATCTGTAAGACATGCTTGACCAGACATACCTCTGGAAGAGGTCAGCACTCCTGGGATTAAGAAACTTAGCAACGCTCCAGAGAGGGAGTTGGAAAGTCATGTTTAATGATACTTTGCTGAGAAACTGGGCAAATTTAATTAAAACATCACTTACTCAAGCCCAGTGGAACTAATTGAGTGCTCTAATATTCCGCCTTTTCATTAATGGGTTACAAAAGAGGGCTGCACTTGTGTGTACAAGGGGGAAAAGGGGGGAGCACCGAGAGAAGATGAGAGCTTTAGCAAGGCTGCCTGGGCTTCATTTAATATAACTCAGGAACTTCACTGCTGGCAACAGAGCTTAAAAACAGTTGACTTCTCCCCCATCCCCTCCACACACACATCTCCCCCCAAAACACCCTCTCCACCCAAGACCCCTCGGAAAGAATGGCTGAATGAGGGAGAGTAGATTTGGCAAAGGAAGGGAAATTGCTTTTTTAATAAGTGCTCTATTCAGAGCTCCTGCTTTTCAATAAAGAGAAGGCTGGAGAAGTCCTGGTCTAATTACCTCATCCTCACACTAGACAAGCTCGCCCTTTCATTAACCACTGAGGTCATATCATATAACTTGGTGAGCCACCACGGGCACAACATGTTCAGTGATTATTTCACTGGTGGCAGCAAAATTACAGGCAGCCCATCAAGGTTGTAAAAAGCAGAAGTAAAATCATAATTAAATGAGAACGTCTACCAAGAGACACTAAAACTAGGCGGGATAGGATAATGTCACCCTCGCAGAAATACGCGGATTGTTTGCTGCTGTGACACCATGGAGAAACTGCTGTGGTGACCAGGAGGGGAGAGGGTTGCTTGCCAAATTACTCAGTTCAGCACAGGTCCTTTTTCTGCCGGGTCTCAAGGGACTATTTGTATGTTTTGCCACGGTTGGGAGTAATTAGATGGGAAAAATGACACGTTAAGAATCAGTGAGAGACCACCAAGCTTGTGCTGTATCTTTATGAGATACTTCTCCACTCCCTCGGCGAACACACACATCCACACGCTGTAAGAACTCCAGTTCCAAACTCTTCAGGTCCAAAATGGCACAAATCAAAGCTGTCTGCCCTCCTATCCTGCCTTTGATCCACCCCAAATCAAAGCCAGATGAGTTATTGTTCCAATAACCACACCAGGTTGGTCAGGACTGCTGCAGTCGCTGGGTGAGCAAACCCTACTCAATGGTTGCACAGTTTTTATGGCAGGAGGAATTTGGTGAGCAGCTTCTTTGAAGGCACACAAAACATGATGAAAATCGTATTTAACTGACTATCGTCCTCAAGGATAATATCCAGAAATTCAGCAAGGAATGGAGAAGTGCCTGCTGAGCAACTCTCATCCCCTCATCCCTGTACTCGCAGCGGCACCAGGGGAAGGACACAGATCAAACCTGGGATTAATCTACACCTAAGAGCAAGCAATGCCAAAGACAATCCATCAGCCACAAACTGCTTTCGGTATTTCGGAATCTGAAGCAAACACCTGCAGTTTTGACCCTGCAGTCACTAAGAGAGCCTGGGCCCTCATCTCTGATCATCATCTTAACGACACCGAATGGTGCCAGTGGTTTAGGGCCACACATCCTGACCCTACAGACGTGCGATCTCCTGATCTTTAACCACCACCCTCCTGAAAGCTTCCTCCTCAACATTCCATCGTTCCCTGCCCGGCTCCACGGAGGTGCTGTGAACCTGGTGGGCAGCTTGGCTTGGCTTTCCACCACACCACAGCACAATGAATTGTCCCAGCGGCACAAACGGAGAAATCACTCCGACTGCTGCTGCAAACAGGCAAAGGAAAGCTGTCAGACAGCAGTCCCAACTCGACAGACACGTTGTGGGTGGACGAAAATAGGAACACTGGATCACTGACCTGCAGCAAAGGTCTGTGACTTGGATTGCCAGGAGGGCTCTGGGTGTCTGGACAACCGTCACAACTGTTACTCAGCTGTTTCGCTGCAGATATTACACTGTGAAACCACTGCCAGTGGCCGGAGCCCCGCTGTGCCAAGGAAAGAGCAGGCAGAGGATGCTGGAGAGTCCTGCATCTTCCCCTGGGAGCTAACCCACAAGGATCAGCACACGGAAAGGAAGGTTCGATCCCTTCAGCTCATCCTTGGAGTTCGTTTAGCTCAAAGTGACGCAGTGTAGAGCACAGATGATAATTAAGGACACAAATCCAAAATCCAGGAGTGGGCTCAGCCATATGGGCATGCTGACTGCAGCTCCTGGGATTGGGACACTGGGAGTCAGGCCAAACCCATCAGGGAGGTATTTTAGCACCACCGCTGTTGGTGGATGTGTCTGGAGTTACAAGGATGTGCTAGTGGCACCTAAAGCCACAGCCTTGCAGGTTTTGATGATGCTGTACTGTGTGATTCTGGAATGAGAGGAGAGGCAGGACACCTCACAGGAACACCCAGCATGGAATCACGGCCTCCATGGACCACCCTCTCCATTGCCAGTCCCATCCACTACCCCGACAACCCTGAAAGACGGGACAGAGCGACCACCACAAGAATTGAAATGAGCCCCATCACCTGCAAAGCCTGTTTCACATGTCACAGAGCTGCCACAGGAGCGCAGAGACACTGAGCCCTTTAATCCAGAGCAGCAAAGCTGTCAGCCAAAACCAGACACCAGCTAAATCCAGGATATTTCTAATCCTGATCTCAGCGCTGTCTAGGAGCATCTGGTAGTGGGGAGAGGGGGAGACATGTTGCTGGCCAGCCCTGGCTGGTGGCATTCCCCGATGCCCCAATTCCGTCGCGAGGAATGACATTTTATACATAGACACAGCAACAACTGAGCTGGGGTGGCCATTCCTAGAATGCACAACTGGCTGGGCTGCATTTGCCTGGGAAACTGGAGACCCAGGTCCCCCATCCCAGCCCCAAGCCTGCATCCAATCACACAGACAATAACAAGGCTCGAGGGCTATTTCTGGCCTTACAGTATGTCCCCCTTGGAGGTTGGTGCAATGAAACACTGATCCTGAGCACCTGTGCTGGCCAATCTGAGGGATTTTCATGTTGGAGCAACTCTAGGCTAGGTACAGATTATGGGAGAAGGTGGAAAGCCTTCCTGTCCCCCCTTGCTGGGATGACCCAGCACTTGCAGACACTTTGTCCTTTCCCTCAGTCACAGAAAATGCTGAGCTGGAAGGGACCCACAGGGATCATCGAGTCCAAACCCTGGCCCTGCACAGGACAAACCCAAAAATCACACCGTGTGCCCCAGAGCATTGTCCAAATGCTTCCTGAGCTCGGCAGTCCTGCAGGGAAGCCCCAGGCAGGAAGGCAAAGCCTTGTGGAAGGTGTAAAGAGCAGGAAGAGAGGATAAAGAAGGGAAAAGGAAAAAGGAACTCTACAACCAAGCACTGTCATCTGCTCTAGGTGACATGGAAGGCTCCTGCCAGAAGACTGGAGGGACTTTCAGGTCTGAGGCCAGCCAGAAATTAATCTCTCCACCCTGGTTCGCTGCCAGGTGTTTCTCCGGCCAGCTGATGGAAACCTGGCCAAGGAGATGCTACACTGTCCACGCTCTACTGAACTGCTGCAAGGAAAGCATCCCTCCAGCACATGTTGTGGCAGCATAAATCCCTTTTGCTCTGTGTCCTACCTCATGTAACCTGTCTTTACAACACTTTGGAGTGTAAAACTACATATTTTTTACATATTTACACCACAAGCTTGGTCGTCTCTCACTGATTCTTAACATGTCATTTATCCCATCTAATTACTCCCACCCATGGCAAAACAGGGAGTGCTCCTCCCTGTGGGAAACCAGGAAACTTTGTCCCCACCTCATATTTCCAAGATCTGGACAGTCCCATGTCTTTCCTTCTTATCTCTTTCCAACAGTTTTGCACAACTCTTGAAGCACAGTGAAAACCAGGGCATAATCCCAAAATTCAGACTTCTCCCCTCCAGAAGGAGGATCGCTCCATTAATTTCACATCCAACACTCCTATCCCACACCCCAGAACAGCATTATTACCCCCAAAACCCCACCCTGCCCCATTTCAACGCACCTTCATGCCCACCAGGTTGTTGTGGAAGTCCACCCTGGCTCGCAGGTCCTTGTTGGGCTTCCTCCCCAGGAACTCCTTGACGAACTTGTTGCTGTACTTGAGGTTGTCCCCACAGCCTCCCCACTGCCAGGCCTCCCTGTTCTCCAGGTCGGGGGCCTCGTCGCAGGTGCAGCGCTCCATGCGCCCTGCGCTGCACGCCTTGGCCATGGCGTGGGTCAGCCCCGCTGAGGAGATGGCGTACAGGAAGGCTGTCTCCTTAAAACCTGCGGGGAGAGGAGGGAGAGGCTCTAATTGCAGCTTAAAGAAAGAAAAAACCTCAGAAAATTGAGGTAAAACCCACTGGGAGAAGAGCGTGAGTTGTGTCACAGAATAATGGAGCGATAGGGCTGGAAGGGACCACAGAGGAGCATCTGGTCCCACCTCTCTGGGATACTCTCTCTGGAACATCAGGATTGTTCCAGATGGTTCTGGAGTATCCCCAGTCATGGAGACTCCACAGCCCCTCTGGGCAATCCAGGGCTCAGTCACTGCACAGGAAAGAAGTTCTGCCACCTGTCCAGGTGGAATTCCTTGGGTATCAGTTTCTGCTGGGCACCACTGGAAAAAGCCTGGTCCATGTCCCTGACACCCTGTGGTAGTTTTGCCTGGCCCCGTTTTTGCCAGTGAACAGGGTGGGGTACAAAGATGGCTCCTGCATGTCCTGAGTAAAGATTCTGGAAATCTTCCACCATGTCCAGCAGAGCCAGTCTCTGATGGCTCTGAAAATGATGGACATGCTGCTGGTCAAACCTGGGCCAATTAGAGATGTTAGTTACACCTCTGTGAAAACATAGTTAAGAAGAAATCAAAACAATGTGAGCACGCACTTCTTTTTAGCCAGGGAAGGAGGAGGAGGAGG
>VZRL01005999.1:140313-179845 GCA_013397895.1 Origma solitaria
TTTTTTGCAACTTTAAGTTTCCCGCCTGCTCTTGCCCTGAATCTCGTGCGGCCCCTTATCAGTGATCTTATCTCAACTCATAAGTCCAGTGTTCTGTGTTAGTTTTTCCTCTCCTCTGCATAGCTGCAGCAGGAGAGAGCATAGAAAGCAAACGTCGTAGGTGCCTGGCATTTAGCCAGGGTCAAACCCACGACACACCCTCAAAGCATGGCAAGCTCTCTGTGCACCACTGATGGTGAAGAGGACACAGGGGAGGGCAAGGAATGATGGACAGAGGTGACATGAGCCAGGATTCAGAAATGCAAACAAAATCCATCCAGCTGGGTGGCTGTCACTCTGTGTCACTCACAGACAATCTCTGCCTGAACACGAAAAAAGTTGAGCAAGAGTTGCACCATCCCTGGAAGCGTCCGAGGCCAGGCTGGATGGGGCTTGGAGCAACCTGGGATAGTGGGAGGTGTCCCCAGATGTCCCTGGTGGCACTGGATGTTCATTAAGGTCCCCTCAAAGCCAAAGCATCGTTTGACTCCATGAAGAGTTGGACAGGACACGGAGGTCCCAACGCTGCTCCCAAGGGGGACACCAAAGAGCAGGAACCCAGCACAGACTTCCAGCCCTCCTCATTCTTCCCTCTCCTCCTGAAACAACTCACTGGGTCCTACTCCAGTCCCCAGAACTGATGACAGAAGGCACCCTGGGAAGAAGGAGATCTGTGCTGCTGTCACCCGGCACAGCAGCTCACTAAAAACCAGAGTTTACGCCTCAAACCTTCCACACACAGCTCTTCTTTACACCTCCACCCTCACCTGCAGAGATGTGACAGCATCCACTCACCCGACAGGCAAACCGACACCCGGAGGGACCCACGGTTTCAATCCAAATTATAAAAGCCAGAAATAAAAAGCAAACATGCCAGTATTTATAGCTGCCCATTCTCCAGCTATGGAAGCCGTAAACGACTGCATATTTGAGATGCAATTCCAGAACGGCTTTGGATGGGACTCAAGAAATCCCCCACTCAAAAATAACACAAGTGGATGGTGACAGTAGTGGATATATCTGTGAGCTGGTGTGTCAACCAAGGACATGCAGAGACACTGCCAGGTCATTTTTGGAACTGTTCCTTGCGAGGTTCATGACAGACCAAGCAAACTCATGGGGCCATTCCCAGAGTCTGCCTTCCCAAAACACTCCCAGGAGCAGGAAGATCGATGAAAAGCCAACCCATGAGAGTGAGGTTTGGTCCTCCCAAGGGCTCTGACTCAAGCCAGACTGTGGTAGGAATTATCCAACCATTCTACTGCTCACCTGGAAAAGGCGAACAGGAATCTTTTCCTTACTGGGAGCAAGGTTAAAATAAAAAAGGTTCAACCCCACACTCACTGAGGACTCCATGAAGAGTGGTGAGAATTAAAAACCCAAATTCTGTTTTCTCCCTGAAGTCAGACTCCAGGAATACCTTCAGCTTTGCAAATACTTCATTGGAAGTGATGAGAGAATTCCTTCTTTAATTCACACAACAAAAACTCACAGATATGAAGGCCACCTAACTTCTCTGGGTAGAAAATGCCTTCTAAGCATCTCTCATGCTTTGTAAACTGGTTTTTTGAGGTTACACCCTAGGTCAGGCTGCCCACACGCCTGTCAGAGGGATGCCACTGCCAGAGACAGATGTTCCCAAGGCTCTGTGCTCCTGGAGTGGGGAATTCTTGCCACAGCTACACAGAATGAAGAGGTGCCAGTGCCAAACAGAGTTTTCAATGGACAGGGTGTGCATCCCTGCTCTGGACCCCTGAGACACTGCTGCCATGGAATGGTTTGGGTTAGAAGTGGAAGGGACCTTGAGATCCAACTTGTCCCACCCCCAGCCATGGGCAGGGACACCTTCCACTATCCCAGGCTGCTCCAAGCCCTGTCCAGCCTGGCCTTGCCCACTTAACTCACAGCCACCAGCCTTAATCGATTAATTAGGCAGCCCAGATCTCCACCCTGCTCGAAGCCCTCCCGATTTAAAGCACCGAATTCAGAGAGGTTGTGGAATCCCAGCAGAAAGTCAGCGCCGTGCAACCGCAACGCATTCCAGGCCTGACAGAAATCCAGGAGGAGCAGCTCATCTGCCAGGTTCTCCCCTTCCGTCAGCTTTGTGTCTCGCTCCTCCCATTCTCCATCACTGAAAGCTTCCCAAATTCCCTGAGCCCATCAGCACGGGGATCATCTCACCCACAGGCAGCTCCCAACCAGCTCCATGTGACATTTGGCTCGGGCCAGATTCTAAAGCCATCTGCACCACGCACTATTTGATTGCACCAAGATATTTTGTAACAAGATAATGAGCTTTAAATCAATGCAGGCATTCTAAGCCGCAGTGCATTGACAGTCCGCCGGCCCTGGCTATCCAGTTTCAGCCATTTCCAAAATTGTTCCCGGGTATCCAAAGAGGATAACGAGTCCCTTAAACAATCCCATTATTTTAAGAAACGGGGCTGCATCAGCCCAAGTCGCAAACCAGCAGCCAGGGCTGCTCTGGTGACCGAGTGTAAAACCTGAGGGAGAAACTTGTAAGTGAAAAAAAAGTAGTTTGGGGTTTTTTTCCCCCCCTTTTTTCCTTTCTCCCTGCAATGGCTCTGGAAGAGAAGAAACAGGCACTCGAGGATGAATTTGGAAAGCTATGTCCCAGGGGGTGATCCATGGGAGCCTTTGCCCTGGGGTGTCACTCGCTGTGATGCTGAACCAGGAACTAGCAGCTCCCAGAGATGAGGAGAAAGATTTAAGGGCCCTGTGTCACCACATGGGAACAGCACCTGAAGGATTTACAGCACCAGGGGAGGGCAGAGATGCTGCAGGGATATAAAACACGGCAGAATGAGACAGCAGCAGAGCCCTGCAGCCCTCCGAGCTCCCATTTATCACATGGGCCCTGACAAGGGGTGGGATGGGGAGGGTCTCCGTGGGGTTTTGGGCTCCAAAGCGCCCCTTGGCCAGAGCTGCCCGGGGGACAGGCACGTCTGAAGGAACAAGCTGTGGCCTCCAGGTGTCAGCATGAGAAAGTGCTTGGCTTCTCCAAGGCACCACTAATCCAGGGACTCCTCTGGCATGCAGGGATATTTTTAAATGTCTTGCAGCTCTGGCTGGACCTCTTGGGTTTCATGAGGACTTTCCTTGTTTCCACCAGCCAGTGACAGTGCATTAGTTAAGCCCTGGTGCTTCTGAATTACTCCTCCTCACTAATTAGCCCTGCAAGCCTCTGCTCTTATCTTAAAGACATCACACCCTGGGCTTTTCCAGGTCCAGGTCCATTGCTGAACGTGGGACTTTCTGGAAGTCGCTAGAGCCCTTGAGACCCTCATATGCTGCCTGTAAAATGGTGCTGCAGCCTGGAAATAAGAACTGGATTTTACTGGGAGGGTGGAGGAAAGTGGACTATATATGGCAGTACAAAGAAAGGAAATAAAAATACAAATAAATACCACCTGCTCCTCCAATATTCCTAATTTCCGGCCATCTCCACCTGAGCTGCTAGAAGGAGGTGTGGGAATCACCCACTGCTCACATCCAGGGCAGTAACACGACACAAGCATTTGTAGGTTTTGCGTGTGCTGTGACAGGGCTCCCCTTGCCCCCTCTAACAGGAAAGCACTGGTTTGCCTTATTTCCCTTAAAACGGCATTGTCTCAACTTCTTTCCCCAAAGACTGGCGTAATAAACAGGAAAAACAAACAGGAAATGAATAAATAAAATAATAAAGGAAGAGGGGACAGCTTTGAGAGCTTCCAAACCCTTTCCTCCAGCAACAGCTCCATTTCCAGCAGAAACGGGGAGAAAATGTAGCTCCTGGCTGCAGCGACCTGCATAAAACGGAGAGCACCAGGGCCAGCAATGGGGAGCAGGCAAGGCAAACCCATAAATCGCCCCCATTGGCACATTCTCTGCCTGCGGTGCACTCCATGGGTGAGCTCCAGCCTTCCACAAAGCTCTCCCACGGATGAGCTCCAGCCTTCCACAAAGCCCTCGGTGGACCTCGGGGTGAAGCATAACGAACAAAGGACACTGCTCTGCCCATGGGGGAAGGCGACAGGTGCAGGGGTGCAGAGCCCCCCAGGACTCACCTCTCTTGAGGAGGCTGGCGCGGTAGCGACCCTCGAGGGTGCAGTTCCAGCGCTCGAAGCGGAACTGGTACTGGCACTCCAGGGCGCTCATGCTGATGGCCTCCATCAGGGTCTCGGCCACGCCAGGGTCCCGCCGGCACATGCGGCGCTGCTTCTTCTCCAGCTTCAGGCGGTCACACACCTTGTAGTGCGCCTTGACGGCCGCCTCCTCCATTTCCGAGGTCAGAGGGAGGATGGTCAGGGGTTCGTTCCCCGTCAGCCTGCCGAGAAACAGAGTGGCACCATGGTGAGGAAAGGAAAACCAAAACGTTCTGGGGGGAAATTCTTCCCTGTGAGGGTGGAAGGGTTTTCCCAGAGAAGCTGTGGCTGCCCCTGGATCCCTGGAAGTGTCCATTGAGCAAACTGATCTAGCAAGTGGCATCCCCACCCAGGGCAGGGGTTTGGATCTAGACAGTCTTTACAGTCATTCTAACCCAAACCATTCTGGGATTCTATGAAATACAGCCTGTGAGATCAGGATCTCCTGGCTGAGCGCCTCTGTGGCCTTCATGTCTGGGCCAGCAGTGATTTTACAGCAAGGCTCCTCACGGGGTGTGTGCGAGGTAGGAGCAGGAAAGAGGAAATATTTGGATCTATGCTCCCTAGCAGCTCTCACAGAGCTTGTTTGGACATAAACCCTTGGTCACCTCCATCACAGGACTCTATTGAAAACTGAAAGTGGAAAGAAATAATTTCAGGTGCCTCACTGCATGAACTGGCAAAAAACACGCGAGCACTACTGTCACTGTCCTGGGCATGAACAAAGAAATTATTTTAGCACATAAAGCAGAGCCAGAAACCAGCTTGGGAAAGGACAGAGGATGACATGTCCCATCAAAGCCCTAGAGACACCCTGAGAAAGCACAGAAAGCCACCCTGCCCTCGGCAGAAGAGATCCTGACATAAAACCCAGCGAGCCACAGCCTGAGGCTGGAGAGCAGGATACGCTTTCCAGGAGATGCTGCCAAAAGCTTTTACAAGACAGAACAAGCTCAAAACCTAAAAAAAAATAACCCGCAGAAATCCGTGTCCCTTTGCCTTCTCCCCTCCCTCCCAGCACAAGGTCCTTGACTCTACAGTGCACAACAAAAGATGCCAGCGGACTGTTCCCGGTGTCAAGTGACGAGCTGCTGGCCAAGGCCCAGGCTGGCACTGGCCCCGGGGAGCAGAGAGGCTGCAGGAACATCTGCTGGGCTCAGGAGAGCTGTGCTGGCCAGCCTTGGACCCCACTCTCCTGGCTCTGCCCCACTCCGGCCAGGTGCCAGTCCACACAGTCAATGGGAATCACTATCCAGGCTTGCGGAGGACCTGGAGACACATTCCCTGGCCAAAAAGGAAGAATGGCTGAAATCCAGAACTGGAAACATGCTGGAACGCTGCAATCCTGCACTGGGGAGCACGGGCATGGGCTGGGGGCTCGGGCAGCTCCACAGCTGCAATGAAGATTCCCATGGGGAAAATGGGGTGATGGCAATGGGAGGGGATCACTCCTCACCCCTTCTGCTGAGATCCTGGAAATCCTTTGAAGCCCCACCTGTGATTTCTGATTTTTAATGAGTATTTCTCTCTAATCAGTGGGATGCATCCTGCCAAGGGCAGGCACTCAGGATGCTTTAACTTCCAGACCTGGGTGCGTGCACAATGAGCAGAAAATCCTGACCTGAGCCACAGCCAGGGACATTCAGTACACACCCAATCATTACCGATGCATTGATGAGGTGATTTAACATCAGCTCTCTAAGGGAGGGAGCAAAAATGGCTGAAGTGGGATTTTTAGAATGAAGATGGGCAGGAAGACCTCCTTCAGTTACATTCAAAGCTATTGGTATCTCCAGAAAAAAAGTTGCAGTGATAAAAACACAGTCAGAATGATTTGTGGGAAACACAGGAAAATATTTTCCCTCAAATTTTGCTCCCCTCAAAAATAATAATTATTTTAAAAAAAAATCTAAAAGGCCAAGCAGAGAAATCTGTTCGAAGCATATTTTAACCCTTTCATTTTTGGTCTGCCCCAACTGCTCCCCAGGGATAAGGGACATCACCCAGCCCCAGTGCCTCGTTAACCAAAGCTCCCACGAGGCTCATTCACAAGAGAGGTGCCTCAGTCTGAGCTTCACTGCAGTGAAGATCTGTAACAAAATCTCCAGGACATTCATTCCAGGCCTTCATGATACTCTGAAAGTTCATTCCTGCGAACTTTCATGGCTGGCACAAGAGACCCTCAGCTGGCAAAGGCAGGGAAGCATCGAAGCCTTTTCTAAGCTCCCTCTCCCCATTTTTTCTTTTCAACTGAGCAGGGATTGTTCAGAGAAACGGTCTGGAAAAAAGCTCCAAGGATCATGCAGCAGATGGCTCTGGGAACGAGAAGGGATACAGGAATTGATCCTACAGCCAGGATTTCTGCAGAGCAATCAGTGTTTTTCACCCTCTTCCCCCTCAGGTGCTCAGCTTTGGGATCCTTCAAGTACAGTGTCCTACAGATCAGCCCTCCAAAACTTGCTGATAGCCCAGTTTTGTGTGTATCTCCAACAAAAGTCACCTAAACACACACAGAATTAAGATCCAGGGACAGGGAGATGGTGGAAAATAGGATTCACGGCACTTCAGTGCCACAAGCCTTCCCCAACAGGAAGACATGCGATGAACAGAGATCCGTCCATCGCTGCCTGGATTATTGCTCAGGAGCATCCCTAGAACAACACAAGGAGTAAATCCTGGGAAAAAGGGTTTTTCCCTGGCCAGCAAGCAATGGAACTCCCCTAGGTGAAGAGCAGAAGCCACGCTATGAACCCACACCCGTTTCCCCTCCCCAGCGCTGGACGCGCGCCCGGGGCCCTCAGCTCCGCACGCACATTCCAGGGGCCCTGGGAACAGGGCTGAGGTGGCACTGCGCAGAGCGTGGCATCAATAACAGAGCGCAGGCAGAGCCAGGGAGAGCCGCCCCACCTGACACGCTGCCTCCGAGCTCCCGCTGCACGGAACCTTTCTAATCCCATAAAGCCCTTTTATGCAACCTCGGCTGAGTGAGGTCCTGTAAGGCAACGGTGTCAGTCGGACGCTTTCTCAGCTCCTCACAAAGACCGAGCTGTTCTTTCCAAGGAAACGTTTCGGGGAAGGGGGGTGTGTTTTTTTGTTTTTTACACACCTTGGCTTGGCCACAACTGTTGTGATTAAACTGCCAGCCAGAACCCTGGGATTGGGTTGTTTAGCTCCGAGAAGGGGCTGAGCGGGAGATGAGGTGGACACCTTCAAGGGGAAAAGAGTTGAAACTGGATGATCTTTAAGGTCCCTTCCAACCCGAAGCATTTCAAGCTAGATTCCAGGATTCCAAAGGATCTTGTGTACGTCCACCAGGAACCTGGAGAGAGGAAACAGCTCACGGCACACAGCCCAGGAGGATTTGACTCTGGAAGTTAACTCTCTGAGAGCAACAGGAACCCACAAAGTCAACAGACTGCTCATAGAATTCAGAACTTTGAATTTCTGTTTCAGGATTTTGGACTTTGATGAACCGCATGGGTCCCTTCCAGCTCAGGATATTCGATGGTTTTTTGACCTAGTCTTGCCCAGCTTCTGCTCTGAGAGCAACATCCAAACCTCAGGAAAGACCTTTTGCCCTGTGCCACACCCACCACAGTGAGAGGAACCTCTGCAGCATCATTTGTGCTGTTCCCACTACAGCTCCACCAGTTTGCAGCCGGGAAATCGGAAGGTTTACCATTAACTGATGTAAAAAGACCCATCTGGTTTGCACGCACACTACTGGTGTCACTCAGCTTCCCTGGCTGTGAACTTCATCTCAAACATTGCCAATTCCTTCATTTTCCCGGAGTTCAATCGCCAGGATTTGGGAGAGATCCCAAGCCCAGCCCTGCCCAGCTCCCATTGATAACCCCGAGGCCAAGAGTTATCTGTGACACCCTGGAGTCACTGCCCTTCCAAGAGGCAATTCAAGGCAGATGCTGCTTCCAGCTCATCTCAAAGTCAAGAGTTTTTGTTGCCTTGTCAAGCTCACACTTTCCTCAGTGTCTCTGGATTTTCCCGGTTTAAGTGGGGACTTTCCTGATGAGGATTGGTGGGGGATAAGGCAGAATTGAGGCACCTGCACAGACCTGTGAGGGCACTTTCATTTTTAGTGTGCTCCAGAGTTCCCTTTGTAAGTGCCACCAGAGACAGGGGCCAAGGGGAGCTGTTTTCTGCAAGGAGAGGCCTCTGCTCTTCCCACCTGGAATGACAGACCTCCTGAAATATTGCATTCCTATCCCCGAGCTTCCTCCTGTGTTAGGAAATTTCTCTTCGGTCCATTTATACAATGGCTGAATTAATTCTGTTTTCACTTTCCAAACAAATTTTTTCCTCTGGTATTGCCACACTTTAAGCCCTTTTCCTTCTCTTTCCATGATATTCCCTTTAATAATTAAAAAAGCTTCTAGAAAATTGACAGCTTGACCATGAATCTTCACTACAACACCTGAACTAATGATTACACAACTCAAGGAGTCTGAGTTGTATATTATTTTATTTTGCACCCAATAACCTCCAGCTGCCCTCTCTCTCTCCTACCATCGCACTCTCACACTGTGAATCTTTCCTAAACTGATTTATCACACTCCTCCTCCCACAAAGGCTATTGAATATCTGAAGTATAAAAATCCACCAAAAAAATTTGCTTTTCATGGTGAGCGATGAAGGCTTGATATTTGGAACAAGAGCTGCACATTGAAGGCTCAACTATCTCATTCTGCACCACTTTGTCTGGATTTTTAAGTATTTACAGCTTTAAGTGCCCACATGAACTCTAAACTTGAGAATATCCCATATCTCCATAGATTACATAAAAATAGGGCTATGGATTCTCCACACCTCAGGATTCCACAGTGAAATCTCAGCATGTGTTTAGCCCCTTCACAAGGACTGTTCTGCCAGAATTCCCCACTTCTACCTCAACCCTTTCCTGGTGTAATTTTCCCAGCGATCTCATCGGGCAGGATGCTGTGACATTCTCAGGCTCAAGGAAGGTGACAGGAGGAAAAGTGTTTTTCCCAACCTGAGGAAACCCAGACCACCCAGGGCTGTACAGGACAGAGCTGAACCCCACCTAGAAGTCCAAGGCAACTTTGCTAAGGCTCATCTTTGCGATTTCCAGCGTTCCTGGTGCCCGTGCCAGCTCTCCTTCCTCGGGACCATTCCCACCAGCTCAGCTCTGGGCTCACCTCTCGTGGCATTGTCCCTGAACAATGGTGCCTTGCTGTGGGAGACCATTAAACAAAGCAATTGGAAACTCCAGCAATGAGTGCAGCAATTCCCATCACAATTATGCCCCAATGGCTGTTTTGATGCTTATCTTCCTCTCAATAGCGTGGCAAACACTGCCAGAGCTTTCTTTAGGTGACAACCTCTCCAATGTCACTCCCTCCTTACTCAGCAGTGCCCAAATCTCAGCTGCAGCTTCTACACGAGTCATGGAGATTACTACAATTTTACACACTCCCAAAAACACAAAGTAGGGGTGATAAGGCCTTCCAAGCTCAGGGCATCCAGGTGGGAAGCTGCCAAACCCCACGGTCCTGCTCCAAATGAGAGCATGAGCTTGACGGGTTTTTCCAAGGGAAGGTTGTCGGGTTTTAGGATAGAGGGAAATGCCTGTAGGTCCTTGGACCAGCTTCTGAGTGATGGGAATGAGGAGGAGAGAGAGGATAAAAGCTACAGGGGAACTTCCAACCCAGTAGATCCTACTGAACAGGGAAGGAAGCACCAGGATCCATCAGATTCCTGATGGAATATGCTCAAACTGATTCTTGGGGGGGTTTTAGTAAAAAAAAGGTGCCGATTCTTGCAGGTTTCAGTTATTGACGCTTTTTTCCAACCATGCCTGCATAGATCCATACAGAAGTTTCCTGAGCCGCCTCTCTGAGAGTCTTAGGATGGACACCTGGACATGGAAGGATCCTGCTCCACAAAGCTGCCAGGCTCTTGAGTTCCATCCAGAGCTATTCCAGCACTCAGCAAAAGGGGAAAATAATAGCTCTCAGTGCCCACAGGAACTCAAAAATATCCCATATCTCCATAGATTACATAAAAATAAGGCTATGGATTCTCCAAGATAATCCCATGGTGCAAACCTCAGGCTCTTCCCTTTCCAACACAGCTTCCAGTACTCACGGCAGCCCCTCTGATCCCAAAGCTCTTTTTTGGGATGTTAACACAGAGATGTCTGAGTTTCCCATTTTACCCTCAGATAAAGCTCACATGAAAGTTGGAAGATTTCTCCCAGGCTGCTGAACACAGAGGAATTTCCACAGGACCACACTGAGGAGAGCACTGAACTCCAACAACCAACAGACGTTGTTAAATCAGTCCAGAAGGGATTTTTCTGGGAAAGGGTCAAGGCATGGATGGTTTTCTCCCAAATACAGGATGGTTGCTGTACATATAAATAAATTTCCACCCAATTTCCTGTCAAAACAGGCCCTCACCTTCCCCTGTACCATTCACCAAAAAGTTTGCGGTGTAATATATAAAGGAAAAACCTCAGTGGATGAGCAGGGAAGACGTGAGTCAATTCAGCAGTGGAGGGCTGGAGGTGTTCCCATTCCTGCCGAGGACTTGATGGGATCACGGTGCCATGGGGAACAGCTCTTTTGGCACCCTGGCACTCAGGAGCACCACAGGAAACTCCCCCAAGCTGCGGCAGCATTCCCCACTCCTGCAAAGCAGGAGACCTGCACAGGTTATGAATTACAGCCCACAGCACTCACTGAAGGAAGGATTTGCCTTCCCTTCTCCAGTGAGGGGGGCAGACCATCAGAGAGATCCCACAGCAGAGGAAAGAATCAGATTTGGGTCTTTGGTGGTGCACCTGGGGCTGAAGTGAGTCTCCCCTTACGACAAACCTGATTCAGGAAGTTTCCAGCCCCTCAGAGCAAAACCCATTTCTATTTTAGGTCAACACCTCAGCCCCAAAACCCAATTCCTCCAGAACAACCCACTCTGTCCACAAACAAACAGAAGCAGAGCGAGAAGGTGGGGAGGGAAAGGTTGTTTCCTCTCCCCTTCATCCTCTCAAGAATGAAACAGCAATCAGGGAGATTTACGAAGGATTTTCAACCCAATGGTGCCAGTGGAATGCACGGGCCAGGCGGCAACAGGGGCTTTCACTGCCGATTTAAGAGGCATTAGCTCTGCCCCTGGCAGCCTGTGCCAGGAATTATCCCCTCACAGTGTCCCCTCCCTGGCTGGACAGCTCCTGGACCCCCGGTCCAAACCCCTGCTCCTTATCCAGCCACTGCTTGTTTTTATTTCATTTCTTTTTTAGCCTAACATGATTTGTTTTGGCCTGGAGCCTACTCGAGTGTAGGCAACGCAGAGTTGCAGGAAAATGGGGAGCAGAGGGATGGAAGGTGAAGAATTAACCCAGAGATGAAAATAAAAGGTTTGTTTTAACCCATTAACTCCACGTGGTCTGGGGGGGGGGAAAAAAACCACAACAAAACAAACAAAAATGAGAGATTTTCAGAATATTGAGGGTTTTGTTTGGTGTTTTTTCTTGGGGGGGAGGATAGTTTGGGGTTTTTTTAAACACTGCTTGAATATCCTTTCATCCCAGGATCTCAGCTCCATCCCTGACATGCTCTCAGGTACGGGGTGGGATTATTGAGGTGTCCAGGGCCAGGAGTTGGACTCAATCCTTGTAGGCCCCTTCCAACTCAGGACATTCAATGCTTTTTAATCTAAAATTTGGCCTAAAATGACAAAGAAAACAAAGGACATTTCTAGATGCCACTTATAGAAAAATCCATGATCATCCCCGCCTTGCTTTGGAGCAGTTTTTGGTGGGATAGAAGACTAGGAAAGGGCCACAAATATCATGGATCACATGCCAGAATACAACAAAAGAATTTATATCAGATTTTAAAGACAGGAGACCAAAGGAAAAGGCCCAGGTGCTCAAAAGCTTGTGGCAAAGCTGAGCCACATGGAAATTCTGTTCCATCTGCTCCTACCACAAATCCCAAATTCCTGGAAGCCAAAGTGTCATCTACAAACCTGCAGAAACAGCTTTGTTTTCCTGTTCCAAGCAAAGAAAATCCAAGCTCAAGGTTTTTCTCACCAGCTTCCCTTGCCTGGGAAGAGCTGCACAGAACAAAGGGTATTTGCCAATTGAAATCTAAACAAAGAGGCCCCAAAAACTCCATAAATGTTTGTTCCCTGTGCTCCTTGCACTGATGCTGCTTTTTATTTATTCCAGCAGGTTTACCAAGGAGGAATCAGAAAACAGCACACGGGGAACAAGGAACATTCCTTCAGAAGGAATTCCAGTTCCCAAAACACCTCCTGCCCATCCTCCTGGCTCACTACAGCTCAAGTTCCTGACACAAGGCCTGACCCAATCCTGCAGATCCAGCCAGGACTGGAAGCTCCACAGGGACAACTCTACTCAGGGCAGCGCAGGGCTCAGACCTTTTGACTCAGACCAGGCACAGCACTAAAAAAAAAAAAAAAAAAAAAAAAAGGGCATTTTTTCTCTGNGGCAGCCATTGAGAACAGAGCCTTTTTTCCTAACAGCACATCATTAAACATCAAGGCTCACTGCCACCGGATGTTGTGAAGCCCAACACGATGAACAGACTCCAAAAGGGATTAAACAAATTCAGGAAAGGGAGGTTCATCCAGATGGGTGATGAAACATGAGGAATCAGGAAGCCTTTCAACCACAGGCTGCCAGGAGCGAGCAGGAGATGTCAGGAGCCACATCGCTTGTCCCAGCATGTCTGGCTGGAGAGACCTTTGATTTGACCCCATCTGGCAGCTGCCATGCTCCCAGCCACCTGCAAGATGCTTCTTGCTCCAGCCACAGCATTGAAACATTTAACATTTAACCCACACGCACTCTGAAACCCTTCAGATGACGGCAGGAACAGCCCCAGAGGTGCCAAGAACACACCACGCTGTTATCTTTGCAGTTGGGGTCTTGCAGTGCTTAAAGGGGACTTATAAATGAGAGAGAGAATGGCTTTTCACAGATAGAAAAAAGACTGTAATATGAGGAAAGGGAATGGTTTTAAATAAAGAGGAGAAATTCAGATGAGGTGTTATGAAAAGGCTCTTGGCTGTGAGGATGGTGAAAAACAGGTTGCCCGGAGAAGCTGTGGCTGCCCCCGGATCACTGAAGTGTCCAAGGCAGGTTGGATGGGGCTTGGAGCAACCCCAGGACAGCCCTGCCGGGTCCCCAGCGAGGCTCCCACCCATGGCAGCCCCGGGCACGCTGGGCTGTGGGCACGGCTCACACGGCTCCCGCGCCATGTGGCAGTGTCACTCTCCTCTGCCAGGGAATGCATCTGACTTCCCACTGAATTCCCCTTTGTCCCCTAACACCTTTTGGCCACTCTGGGGGTGAAGGCTGAGCAGCTCTGCAGCAGCAGGACCTAGCCTGGGCCTGGCCCTGCCCTATCCCATCTGGGGCATAAATTGTGCCGTCCATCCCAAACACTGCCCGCTCTGTTCCCGGCAGATGCTGCAGCCACAGAGCTGCCCTTGCCCAGACCACAGAGCCTGGCAGGCAGGGAAGAAACTCCTCGGAGCCAGCACAGCAGCTTCCCTGGCTGCCTGGAGATATCCCTGTGCACACACTCACACTCCTGCAGCACAGCAGCTAAAGAGAAAATAGAGTTTGCTTTCCAGCTGACACAAATGAAATTAAACTTTGACGGAAGCACAATGAGCGCAAAGCGCTCATCGAGTTCATTGGCACAGGAAAACAACTGGAGAATGAGCTTCTTCCTCCTTGCCCAGCCTCAGTTTTATATCCAGGACCTGGAGGTACCAGCTGGAAGCCGAGACTGGCTCTGGGTCAACTTCTGGATAAATGACAACTTCTAGAAACAAGCATGTGGATTCAGGGAGGAGGGGGGGGTCACTCCCCTCCCCTCCCAACGTTCCCAGCCCCTATTAGATATCCCTGGGAGGTCAGCTCGTGGAGGATTGGGATGGTTGGGCAGTTTGACACATCATCTCAGCTATTTTGGGAGCAGTTTACGGGTCTGCAATTCCTCCCCTGCACGGCCCCGATAGCTTTTCCACTCTAATGTCACACTATCCCCGTGGCAGGTTTCAAAACTAAACAGGTGAAAAAACAAACTTTCAGGGCGCTGGACAGAGCAGGATGCACGAGGGACATTGGGGTGATGGGGTGGTGGAAGTTTATCCTCGTCCTGAGCCCCAGCAGAGGCTGTGGGAATGAGCTGGGAGCGCAAAGGTTGATTCCTTACAAAAGTCAACAGGAAGATGCTCCAAGGCTCCTGCAGAAGGTCAGCCCATGACAAAGGTGTCCTGTGAATGACTTCCTGAAGGAGCCTTGCAGCCCTGAGGCTTCACAAATGAGCCTTTAGGGTCAAATCACCAGCTAAACAAACCAGCCCTGGCCAAGGTTTCAAACTCAGATAAGGATGAGCCACCAGTGCAGGAGAATATGTCCTTGCTGATGTGTCCCAGAAGAGGTCCCCAGGAAGTCACCAACACCACACGCCGTTTTCTGTTCCAGATTCAGGGGCACTGCGTGGTCCCTCCTTCCCTTCCCTGCCACCCCCTAAGCGCTGCTCTTGCCTCGGGACACCCCCAGCCCCACAAAGCCCTGCTCCTCCACACCTCAGCTTGTCCCAGCCAGAGGAAAAGGGAAAGCACAGACAATGGGAACATTGGTCATCACCCTCCTGATGTTCCTTCACCACCGTGGGAACATCTGCCATCACCCTCCTGATGTTCCTTCACTGCCACCAAGACAGGACAGTGTCCCACACCACTACAGGAATGGTGCCACCTTCCTCCAAGGGTTGAAGCCACGTCCAGCTGGGTGGAAGTGAAGCAGATGCTGTGACAGGGGTCAATCAGAAGGGACAAACAGATCAATACTGATATTTCTAACAGACCTCAGCTACCTTCTGAATGTGACTTGACTGCAGAACAGTGGCAAGGATCTCAGCCAGACCTACCTTGGCCAACACTCCAGGTGAACACCCTCAGGATAACTTGCTGAATTCAGCACATACCTCGTTTTTTATACTACATAAAGTCTGTATGAACAAAGGGCCACATTAACCAAAATACTGCAGGCCAGGGAAAGCCACAGTTTTATTTTGTGAGTGCTGCTGAGCAGACACGACTGCACAGCATCCATAAAAAAATGGGAAAAAGAGGGAGAGCCAGCGATAGGACAAGGGGAAAGTTCTAAACTAAAAGTGGAGATATTTTGTTTAAATATAAGGAAGAAATTCTTCCCTCTGAGGCACCACCACAGGGTGCCTAGAGAAGCTGTGGCTGCCCCTGGATCCCTGGAAGTGTCCAAGGCCAGGCTGGACAGGGCTTGGAGGAACCTGGGATAGGAGAAGGAATTGCAGCTTTAAAGTCTCTTCCAACCCAATCCACGATCTGATCCACTTCAAAGCGATGCATTTGTGCTCAGTAATTAAAAGGAAAATCCTCTGTGCCGTGTATTAAAGCAGCACGTGGGGCACACTCCACCAACCAGTATTAAGGAAAGCATTTCCTTCCTGTATCGATCATCCACCCACCCAACAAAGTGGCATTAAAAAGGCAGGGGGGAGGACAACAAGCCAAGTGTTATACATAGCAAATTCTGATTAGATTATGAAACTTTAAGAAGATCTTAACAAGTGGACAGTGTGCATTTTACATAATTAGCTTGTTACTTATAAATGCCTCCCATAGTGCCAATGGCAGATTTTCACCACCTAAAATAGCCTAAAGCTGTTGGATTCAAGAGCTCCTGCCATCCCAATTTAGATCAACTCAAACACACAAACCACGAGGTGGTTTCGTTACACCAAGATTAAGAATTGAATCGGCTCTTGTGTGCCTGGATGGTGGAAGGGGTAAAAGATTACAGAGGGCAAAGACATATTATGTCACTCTGTGCCTCGGCAGCCCAATCCTCACTGAATGTGGCAGCTGTTCCTCACAGTGTTTTGGGAAATTTCAGGTTGCTTTTGGGGGGACAGAGCCCGGCTTTAAGGCTGGATGTGAAGTTGTGGGATGCCACAGCTGCATCCATATTCATCGAGCTGAGAGCTGCTCCCCAGCTCCATGAGGCTCACCCTTCATCAAACCCAGACTGTTCCACTTCAATTCCAAGAACCAGCTCCGAGCAAGCCTCGAGTTACAACCACGGCCTAAAATGGGGACCTCAGGAGCAGCAAAGCAGGTCAAGAAACCATTTGATTTGCAAGCTGGTCATGTTTGAGAAGGAAGTCCCAACAAAAGCAGAGCTACACTGTGTTATTCCTATGCCAATCCCTGCATCTCTCTTCCCTGGTGTTAAAGGGAAAAACATTTTCAAGGGAAAAACATCTACAAACCTAATTAAAAATTGCAAGAAAACATGATAGGAAGTATCTTGAGGAAAAGCCCTCATGGGGAGAGGGTTCACAGTGTTAGAGTTATCCCAGCACATAAACATCATCCAGAACACCTTCGGACAACCTGTGCAAGTTCCCATTTCCTAAAACACCCAGCAAAAGCTCAGAAAAGCAGCAGAGCAGAAAGACAGTCCCTAAATCATGAGTTACCCAAAAAATTGTGTTGTATCTTCACCTGCTGAAGAGCACTGAGAGATCAGGAAAGCTGCCATGGTCTAATACTCTGGTCCTTTCAATATCCCACATAATCCCACACTGGGCATTTCCGAATCCCAAGGAACTTGAGGAAAAAGGAAAATACTTCTAGCACCTAATGGGAGCCCTCAAAGAGAGCTGGAGAGGAACTTGGGACAAGGGATGGAGGGACAGGACACAGGGAATGGCTTCCCACTGCCAGAGGGCAGGGACAGATGGGATATTGGGAATTAGGAATTCCTGGCTGGGAGGGTGGGGAGGGGCTGGGATGGAATTCCCAGAGCAGCTGTGGCTGCCCCTGGATCCCTGGCAGTGTCCCAGGCCAGGCTGGACAGGGCTTGGAGCAGCCTGGGACAGTGAAAGGTGTCCTTGCCCACGGCAGAGGTTGGAATTGAGAAGATTTTATGATCCCTTCCAAGCCAAACCATTGTGTGATTCTATGATTTCCCTTTGTCTTCAGTGTTTTACTCTTTATACCTCAGAAATAGGGTTTGGGGGGTCTGTTCAACAAATCTCCAGCACTGGGTTTGAATCTTTTCCTTTAAAAGATTGTTGGGTTTCAGCTGAATGAATGGACAGCTTTAGGTTTCATCTGTGAGAAGCTACAGGGAGGCCGGAAGTCCCAGCTGAGAGATTTTCCAATCATCGACACGTTTGGGAAAAGCCAACTGCAACGAACCAAAGCCAACTGATGCAATTTCTGCACTCAGCACAGAGTGTTGGCCCACGAGGATGTTCTGCCTCACAGCATAAATTGCTTGTGTGGTTTGAAAATACAGGATCCATTCCCAATCCAGGCCTGGACAATCCGTTGTTTTTTTTAAAGATTCAAAGGCATTTAGCTGACATCTCATTTGAAATAATTATCTACGTCCCTAAATTCCTCTGAAATGCAGAATGCTACAGAATCTACCTGTGAAAGGGATGAAGAGATTTGAAAGTTTGGTGTCTAAATTACTCCTTGTGAATTCCATTGGGAACTAGGAGTGGAAGAAGCAAAAGGAACAAAAATATTACATAAAAATTACTTCTATTGGAGCCACTCAAGGGCCAGGAAACATCAGCGTAATTCTGTGTATGCAGTAGGAAATCAATTCCATTTAAAAGAATAGAAAAACGGCCATATTCTGCAAAGGAGCATTGCAAGAGATATCCTTCTCCACATTCCCATCTTGTTTTCATTCCCTCAGGACAAGAAGAGGGAAAGGAGGCAGTGGGGGCCATGGGAGGAGCAAACTCATTTTCGAGAACTGAAATTCCTTCTCATAGTGCCACGATAAAAGGCAAATTCAGGGAAGTAACATCCACAGTTGTCCACAAGTCATCAATATTCCCCATTTTCCAGTCTTTAGGTTTCCCTGGTGCAACAACTAAATATGGGGTGGCCTATAATTATTCTAAGTACTCTGAAATAATGAAAAAAATCTGATTTTCAGCATCAGGAGGGATACTGGAGATAAGTGGACTCCTGACAGCTTTCTCTGAGCTCTGTGTCTCAAACAGCACCTTAAAAACACCCATGAGGACCCAAATGTGTTTTCCATGGAATACAAAACATGGATAATGTGTTCAAAATCAGCCCCGGGGCCAGGCAGTTAATGAGAACAGTAAAGAAATATTCAGTAATTGCCCATTCCCCTGAAAGAGGTGAGGAATTGCAGAACAAACCTCGCATGGAATCATGGGACAAAATTCCATTGCAGGGCGCAGGCACAGAGGGGATGACTGAGGTAAATCCTTAACAGTTCTCCTCTGGAGCTTCCCAAATTAAACTGGGAGCTCTTAATTAGCAGTAATTGCACAGTAAAAGGTGTCTGCAGATCCTAGGGTGCTGGCATTGAGTCACAAATTACAGCTGGGTTCACCTGCAGATGCACTGTGGTGGTTATGCTCAGGTTTTCATGGATTTGCCAGGAATTGCGTCCAGCACTACGAGGAAAAGAAAATTCCAGGGAGCCCAGCCTGTCCCTGGGGGTACAGACACACCAGGAAAATCCTGGGGTGTGAATAAATAAAAAGGGAATATTTTCAACAACGCAGGTAGAATTTGTCTGGTATGGAAGCACAACAATAAGGGAAATAAAAATGAAAAATAAAAATTCAAACCCCTACATTGGGTGTATTCCATGAGCAAGACATCTTTGCTGGAAGTCTCCACAAGCAACCCAAATCCTCCTTTTCAGTTTAGCTCTTGATATCCCAACACGAGCAGGGATAAAGAACACAGAGAACCCCTCCTGAACTACTCCATCAACAGATGCTCATTAGAGCTAATCACAACCAGAGCAGCCCCAGCCTGAAATGGAGTTTCCATCTGTCTCCGAAATGCACGTGGGCTTAGCTGTACAAATCCCACATCCCACCTATTTCTGTGGATCTGGAGACTGAGTCATTATTCCCAGGAGGATACAGGGCACAGCTACATGGAACCTATCACAGTTAGAGTTAATAAGCTAAAAATATTAAAAAAAATAAAACCAGAAGGATCTAAATTAATTTCCAAGTGTGGAAGGTGATCAGCTATAGAGCAAAATCTCAAAAAATATCAATAACGATACTGAAGCAAGAGTAGATTTATATTTCCAATTAAAAGAAAAATAAAAGAAAAACCTGCCTGTGAGTAAATCTCCCCAGCAGAGAGGATAAGCAGGACCAGAGCTGCCCACTCAATACATAAAGACAATTCAGGGCAAATGAAGTTAAAATGGGAGCCCTCAAGCTTAGCCCAAACTACCTTTTTTTTTCCTCAAATTCTGCGGCAAAGCATATTTAAAGGAAGGGTATGAATGCAAATTGAAGGGAAAGTCAGGAGATTCAAGGAAGTTTTGAATTTAAGCAGACACACAGACCAAGAAACCAAACTGCCTTTGGTTTCTTGGACAACCTGAACCAGAATTCCCAGCTTTTTAAGCAAATCCTGCATGGCCACATTGCTGAGGCGGCAGCTGAAACCCAAGAGTTCTGTGACAAAACTTGGCCACGTCCTTCCCTGGGAGTCGGGATCACATTCCCTTTCTCCATCTGAGCTCGAGACTCTGCTGCTGGCCTCACGTCAAGGGGACTGTCCCACCCCCAGCCTTGGTGGCTCCCCCCAGCCAGAGCCAAAGGTCCCTGCAGCCGTCCCCAGGCTGGGGAGGCACTCAGCATCCCCAGGGACACCGACCCGCGGGGCTCACACCTCACTTCCTTCAACCCCGCCAGCGATCCCGCGGCTGAGCCGCAGCAACAAGAGCGGCAGGAGCTCGCTGGCTTTGCCAGCTCCTGCTCCACCACATCCCCCCGGGTGCCATTTGTTTTCCTGGCGGTGGAGAAAGGAATCCCTCCAGTTTAGCCCTCTCCAGCCCCAAAATAGCAGTGGTTGAAAGCGCCCCAACAACGCATCACTCACAGGCAGCCAGAGCAATGAAAAGCACTGAAACCAAAGTCATGGAGGGACATTTCATAGGAAGGGAACGACTCATTTGTTGTTACAGGTCTGGGGATGAAGGGAACAAGAATAACCCATCCCAGCATGAAAATGTTGCTATTTATCATCAAAAACACTCTTTGCATTAATTTCTTCCATCCTGTGTCACTTTAAGCGAGAACTCAAGACTGTTTTCCCAGGATCATGACTTCCCACCCAACTTTCTGCTGAAGGATAGCCACATTGAGGGCTTTGACATTTCAATAACAAACCATTCTAGAGCTGTCAAAAAGCAAAGTGAACTTTAGCAAAGCAAATGGCAGCTTCGAGGAGGAAAGTAATGCCCAAAGAACACAAAGATAAGAGGAAAACCTTTCTAACGCAATTTCTTTGTGAATCAAAAGCATTCTTCACTCTGGAATTTCCCTCCAAGGCAAAGAGGCCTTGCCACTAATTAAAAAATGCCCTCCAAGTTTCCAAAGCACTCCAAGTGATAAAACCCAAGTTAGAGCCTGAAATAAATCATAACAGTAATATGCACACACTTGAGAGAGAGGGAAGAAAAAAAACAAACCAGATATAAACCTAGACTGGAAAAATCTTACACTTCAGTGTAGCCAAAATGCCAGTTGCTACATGTCACATTTGGGCACTCCAGGCAACGCTATCACAATGGCTAACAGGGGCAGGCAGAGCTCCAAGACCAAAGCCCAAAGCCCAAGAGGACACACAGATGCTCCCCAGAGCCTCAGAGAACAGTGAAGGCATCTCAGGCCTTTTGCTGCGGCTTTCACACACGTTCAGCATCTCGAGCGGCGGCGCGAGGCAGAGCAAGGCTGCGACCTTTGGGACGCCGTTCCGGCTAATCCTGCCCGAAGGAGGGCCCCAGGAAACATTTAGATTGAAGGATCCGTGAGATTAAGATGTTTATCCCTTCTGTGCTCTGCACACTCAGGATCTCAGTGTCTCCTGGCTGCACGAGCTCGGGAGGACCAAGGGCCAAGAATGAGCGAGGGGAAGGATAGCAACGCTAACAAATTCTCCATGTGTTTGCTGGAAACCTGTCCCCAGGCTGCAGAGAGAGGAGCAAAACAGATCAGGGCAGATTTTCCCCACTTGGAAACACCTCGGGAGGCTGAGCTGACACATCTGTTGGGGGCAACAAGAATGAACAGCACAATGTGAGGCTCTGTAGAGAGAAATTCTAGTTTTACACATGTTTTTGTCTGGCCTCAGCCAGGAGAAGTGTCATGAGCCCCCGAAGGTCACCCCATGCTATCAAGAGCCCAAAGCAGCCTCAGCACTAATGTGGAGTTAATGTCAATTAATTCCTGCTCTGGCAGGAGGAAGCAACTGCACGCAGAGGTGAGGGTCTTCCCTTCTCCCATTCCAAACTGCAAGGCCATTGGCACCACAGCCCTCATGGGGAAATTCATGGAGACACTCAAATCATGGAATATCCTGAGTGGGAAGGGACCCACAAGGATCATCCAGTCTAACCCCTGTCCTGCAGAGACACCCCAACAATCCCACCCTGTGCATCCCTGGGAGCATTGTCCAAACACTCCTGGAGCTCTGGCAGCCTCGGGGCCGTGCCCATTCCCTGGGGAGCCTGGGCAGTGCCCAGCACCCTCTGGGGGGAGAACCTTTTCCTGAAATCCAACCTAAACCCCTCAACAGCTTCCTGCTGTTCCCCTGGATCCTGGCACTGGTCACCTCCCCTTCCCTCCAGAGGAAGCTTTGCCTGCTATCCCTGGAGGAGTGTGCTGAGCTCTTCCAAGCACAGTTTATAGCAAGGGAATGAAGGTCTCCAAAGCAACTTTGGCCCTGTACCACAGAAAAACACACCCTGGGCAAAGCAGAGAAGAGTTTAGGTGATAGAAGGGGGAGGAAGATGGAAACAGCAGCAAGAAAAGTGCATGCCCCAGTACACAGGGAGTGGGAAGACAGGGGCTCATGGAAAAGTGACCAGGAAAAGCCTTTCTATCCCACCTTCATCCTGGAACAATTACCATTCCTAGAATGTCCATGGAAGTTTGCAAACTCCAGGTTTAGGAAGCTCACACCAGACAATTTGGGTCCCAGAAGATAAAACACCACAACTCAGTTCCAGCACAGCAAATCCACACTGAGCTACAACTGCACTGCAATCCCAGAGGGGCTGTGGATTCTCCATCCCTGGAAGTGTCCAAGGCCAGGCTGAACAGGGCTTGGAGCAACCTGAGATGGTGGAAGGTTCCCTGTCCATGGCAGGGGGATGGAACCAGATGATCCTTAAGGCCTCTTCCAACCCAAACCATTCTGGAATTCTACAGACTCATGCCTTCAAGGTGGATGCTGAATGGCAGGAGCTCCATGAAAGTCAACCATTGCTTCCATAAAATTTCTGGGCAGATACCTATTATGGCTCATTTAGGGTGATGGGAAATGGGTCCCAGGCAAGGATGGTCCCTGATAATTTTATGTTCCTACATATTTGGTCATAATAAATGGATGGGTGGATCAGAGGGAAAGTTGGGCCACCACTGGACATTCCCCAGCAAGGATTTAGAGCTTCCAGAAAAAAAAAAAAAAGAAAAAAAAGCCAAAACCCCAAAAAACCCCAACGCTGGTTCCACACTAAAGGTCCCAAAGCTTGCAAGGCAGGTTTAATTTTAGAGCACACTCATCGGATTTGCTTACATAATTTTCTTGATTTGGAAGGCTTTTTATTTTCCTTAGTGAGAAAAGCTGTCCAAATTTATCACGTTAAGTAGGGGGCTGCTTGCCCAAAAGGATCTTAAAATACATTGGCTGCGATTTTCCTTTTAAAGTTTGCATATCACAATTAGGGCAATATGGAATTAGAGCAGCTTTAAAGAGTGAGGTGGGAAAGAAACCATTAAAAAGGGCAAATCCTTACCAAATTATCCTGGCACCTAAATGCAACAGCCCCCAGGTTGTCCAGAGCCTGCTGAAAACAGGGCAGCAAGAGATCAAGGAGTGTTCCAGTGTGAACCCATTAAGCAGGATGTATATAAATCCCACAGCAGAGCTTTTGAGTGATTTTAAGGGTTTTCTGTGATTTTGAGAACATCACCTTTCTGTTTGTAACTACTGGGGAAGATGTTGGCCTCATCTAACTGGACATGAGCTTGGGATGCAAAGAAATTTCTCCTTTGGGTGCCTTGCGTGCTCAAAAGTCACAGGGAATTGGCAGCAGCTGCAATTCCACTCCAGATTTCATTCTGCTCCTCCACCCAATCACCACTTGATCCAGCAAGAACTCACTACGTTCTCAGGTTCTTCAAACCTTCTTAGGTTTGCTCTTCCCAACCTGAAACCACAAAAAGCCATACACCAACATCTCATTTGACCCATTACACCCAATTTTGACATGGATTAGTTCATTTTTGTAGATGGAAGCTGAGGATCCCCTACAGCAGAGAGTTTCCATCCCTGTGGGAAAGTGGCAGTAGTAGAAAGAAGGGGGAAATTTACACAGAAAATAAGGAAAACCTCACCAATCCCATGAATGCCACAGGTCAACATCCCTCAGACTGAAGGTTTACAGGAGGAAAAATTCAGTTTAGGTGCTGCCAGGTGTCTTCTATCTACTGAAAAGCCATTTTAGGGCCACTCCAGAGGGTCCTTTACCCTCCTGCCCAATGGTCACAGCAACACACGATGGAAGAAGTGGCACCACAAGCAAAATCATTTCATTTGTGTCTAAAACGCAGCTCCCAGGACTATGCAGCTCTTGCACTTAGGTTTCCAGCACCCCTGACTACCTACAGGAGCAGCTCTGGAACTCTGCATTCCCTCCAAGAAGTCAAAAGGGATGGAAAACTACACTGGGATGCTCTTAGATGTGAGCAATTCCCACCTCTAAGTGGGTCACAAACTCAAACTTCATGAGCCTGACCTCAGAAAAACCTTCAAAAAGCTATCCTAGAACAGACATAAAATCATGGAATGGTTCAGGTTGGAAAGCACCATAAAGATCACCCACTTTCACCCCCTGCCATGGGTAGGGACACCTTCCACTGTCCCAGGTTGCTCCAAGCCCTGTCCAGCCTGGACTTGGACACTTCCAGGGATCCAGGGGATCCCCCCTGGTATCCCTAAGAGAGGAGAAGATTTTTCAGGATGTATTAATGCACCTTTTTATAGATCTTGAGGCTGATAATCACCATCATTGCCAAATAAAAACACGGCTGGAGGTGAAACAGCTCTCAGCAAGACCTTGGGCTTTTCTCAGGGGTGAAGTTACAAGTTGGCTGATTACACAAATTATGTGTTATCAGGAGTCTTTGTTTTCAGTACTTCCCAGAGCAATTGTCCACAAAAGGCCTCAAGAGATGCTAAAGATGAAGTTAATGGCCTTGTGTCTTAAAGAAAACAGCACCTCATGGTGCCAAACTCACCAGGCATTGCCACCAAACCCTAGGGAGACATTGGCTCAGGTAATTAAAAACAATGTCATATAACTGAAAATTTAAAGTAAAAAAGGTTTTTTTTTTTTTTTTTTTCTGAGGGTACTCTTTGAAAAAGAATTGGGATTTAGATTAGATGTTGGAAAGAAATTATTCCCTGTGCGGGAGGTGAGGGGCTGGGATGGAATTCCCAGAGCAGCTGTGGCTGCCCCTGGATCCCTGGCAGTGTCCCAGGCCAGGCTGGACTTGGAGCAGCCTGGGACAGTGGAAGGTGTTCCTGCCCATGGCAGGGGTAGAACAAGATCATCTTTAAGGTTCCTTCCAACCCAACCCATTCTATGATAAGAATAAGAAAAAGCATCCCCAAATCTGGTCACGGATTTCCATCACTGCTCCAGGAAATTCCAGCAAAGAAAGCAGATTTAGTGCAGAACCACATCAACCACATTGTCACCATTTGTGCCAATCCCAGCCAAGCCTGAAGGCCACCAGGGACTGAGAAGCAGCTTGGTGATGTCCTTCAGCTGCTGGGGAGAGGGAAGGAGGAGTTCCTTGGTGGCAAGAAAATGAGATTAAACCAGTTTAGGGTTCAGGCAGAGCCGTAAGCGAGACACAGCCTTTGCACGGCAGCACAGAAGGGCCTTTGAGGCATTTCTGAGCCGCAGCACAGAGAGGTCTCACAGCCCCAGCACATCAGGGCAGCAGCAGCATCCCTGTCCTGCCTGCGTGCAGTGTCTGTTCCCTCCTCCACAGCCTGCGGTGACTCTTCAGGAGAGCCATGAAAAACCCAACCTAAAGAAACTCAAGGTTTGTTCCCCTCACTCCAAAAAAAAATCCTTCCTTGGCTGCCAGCTGCTGCTGTGGCCACCCAAACTGCTCCCCCAGTTCTGAAGGGATGGTGAAGTAAGGAGAGGAGCTGAAATATCCTAAGCAGGAGGGAGGGTGAAGTTACACAGGGCTATTAGTAAAATAAACCTTGCTCTGGCACGCTGGAGGAGCCTTACCCAGAGCAGTGCTGGCACTCAGTCATTGGGTTTAACCCTTCCTTTCCTTGGCCACCATCCCTAGGAAAGGTGACAAAGCTGTGCCAAAAAGTCATTCCCTGCACAGGCAGGATTCAATGTGGACCCAGAGCAGGAGGCTCACGGGAAGGGCAAGGGTTCAGGATGGTGTTAGATCAGATCATGGGGTGTAAGGATGGAGAGCTCCATCTGCAGAGGGGCAGTGCTGCTTCTTCTCACCTTCAGTCAAAATGTTTAGGATCAGCATGAAGGGAAAAAAAAATGTCATGATCCTTTCTCCCCTCAGGGATCTTCCCTGGCACTGGCAGGATTCCCCTCTTCTCCACACCCACATCATCCACCACTTGAAATGCAGAGGAAAAGCCCTGTCCCACCCCTCTCCCTCCAAAGCAAGCATTATCCACATGGAATGACTGTTTTTCACAGGAACTTCAGGAAAACTGAGGGCAAAAAGTCTTTCACAACCACAGTTCACCCTCAACTGGAGAAAAACTCCAGTTAAAGAAGGAGTGTGCTGGTGATCAAATATTCCCAGTTCACCGAGAAACTTCAGGACTGCAGAGGACAGCTGATGCACGACTCGCTGCCCTGCATTTTCCAGTGAAAAAGCAAAGAGCTTGGTTTGGAGAGTTAAAGGGAAAAAAAATAAAAAGGCAAGATCAGGAAAAGAAGAGAGTAAAAACAAAATAAACAAAGGAGAGTAAACACCTCTAAACCAGCAATTTTAAGCCATGGCTCAGCAGATGCAGGAGGTGCTCAGAGGAGCTGCTTCACACATTAGCTGAGGAAAGTGTTTGCAGCTTTCTATCTGAGAGGCTGCCTAGATTAGTCACCGGTAAGGGGACACTCCAGCAAAGCTCAACTGGAATGAATCGAGCCCAGGAATGCAAAGTGGGGTGGTTAAACCACATCAGTTTTGGAGTGCCTCCTCCAAACAAGGCTCTAAAGTGCCCTTAACTCAGTTTGGCCTGCTTTGCATTGAAATCAAGTCTGTTAAAGTGAATTAAAGGATCTTTAATCCCCAAGGAGAGTGTTTCCACCAGGGCTAGTTAAGAGTAATTGAACTAATCCACTTTAAAAGTCAGTTCAGATTAGTTGTGCTAAGTGGCTGTGCAGATGAGGCCTGGGAGCACAGGGACTGTCTCTAGCATGCAATAATCCCATCAATCTGCCTCGGGGAGGACAGCTCCAGCCTGGGAGGGATCCAAAACACTCCAATAAGAGCACTAATAGAAATGTCTCCTTGTGCTTGACAGGTGCCATCTGGTTGTAACCAAAGGCATTTTCCACATGGATTTTCTGGGCAGGCCATATTTGCTGGGCATGGCCAAGGGGGAGCTGGGTTTTGTGGGCACTCACTGGGCTGGGAAGAGCTGGCAGCATCTCCCACTCAAGCCATGCTTGAGGTTCACATCCCCTCCCTGAAATACAAAATACAGGTCTCACTCCATTCCCCCCACCCCCCACCGTCCCAAAGAGGTCAAGAGGATGGATTTGGGGTCTGTGCAGGTGTGAAGGAGCCAACTCCACCCCACAGTAATGGCTGGGGGGGTTGGATCTCCCATTTAGTGCTACCACACCCACCCTGCTCTTCTGCAAGCTCCCAGCCAGGGTGTTCCCCACTTCCCACTGGTTTTCATCCCAGCTTTTCCACCGGTTAGAGCAGAAGCAGTTCAGCCTCACACAATTCCCACAGAAACAGGGATCGGGAAGCTAAGAAGGGGCAATAAAAAGCAAACAGAGAGCTACCAACCACCCCAAACCACATCCTGCCTCGATTTTCACTCCAGGTCCCCCCCCAGACCGGGCAGCAGCACAGAGCAGGCTCAGCACAGGTTTTGCCTTTCTAGGAAAGCAGCAAGCCCCTGTTTCATGCAAGCCAGTTCTTCCCCAGCTAAGAATAATCCCCCCAGCTGCTGTTTGATGTCCACATTGCCATGGATGCAGTGTTTTTTATCGGGGAGATCCGCAGGGAGAGGCAGCGAGGCTGCGTGTGTTCGCTCCCATTAATGTTTCCTGTGCGGTTCGGGCCGTTTTACCTACAGGTATGTTTATTCCACTACTTTAGCAAACCAGCAGACTTTTTAATGGAACTGTTGATATTTTTCCTGGCTGCTGCTCCTCCTGGAGAGGCGAGGCAGCGTACAAACTGAGTTCATTCCTAGCTCCAGCCTAGAGCTGCTCTTCTCCTCCTGGGACCACGGGGAATTGAAGGTTTCCATTGCACTGGTCAGGTTTCTTCCTTCTCCAGCCTTCAAGTTTTAGACACACAAACAGAGGAACTCGGGCAGCTGACAGGAGCAGGAGCAACGTGTGGCTGGTGCTTGAAGCAAGGGCAGCAGCTGCCCTGGAAATGCAGCCACACATCTCGCAGCAAGGCTCTGGAAAAGCAGAGCAGGTGCAGCACTGCACCCCGAAAATGAAGCCTGCGCCACTCATCTTGTTTTGCAGCCAGACCTCGTGGGCTGAAGCTTGCTGTTTCCTGCTTTTAAATGTTTCAGAGCTCACTAAGTCAGCAGGAAGATTCCCATAAATTTGTCTTTGGATCCTCTTTATGGTTGTAACAGGAGCAGTAGCTCCAACCCAGGGGCTCTGCTTTATCAGACACAGACAGAGGGCATTTTCAGATATCATCCATAGTCCAACAGCCTTCTGGGGCTCTGAAAAGAGCCAAAGGATGTGCAGCAAGCCCCTGACTCAGCTCAGAGCCTGCTCACTGTGAGAACACTCCTGTTTCACAGCTGAAGCACCCAAAGCCACACAGATCCTGAGCAATCTCTGCTCCTGGATAAAACCAGACACATCCAGACAAATCAGACACCAGCTTTAGAGCCACTGAAATCAAAAGCACTTGAAAGGAGCCTCCAGAGAGCTCTGGGAGCAGAGTGAACAGCCCCACAGAGACAGGGAGCAGCTTCTGTTTGGACAAAGCCACTGACCTGTCACTGCCTCTGCCCCGATGTGTCCAACAGCAGCAGAGCACCCCTGGGAACAGCTCACAACATCCCTGGCTCTCTGGAGCCTCTGGGAGCAGAGGGATCACCCCTACTCCACACCACGAGGTGCCCCAGTCTGTGAGGGGGAACATCCAGCCCCTGGCAAAAATACAGCCCCAGCCATCACGGAATGGGGTCACCGAGGCTGTGCAGTCCCAAACGGAGGCGTTTTTGTGGCAGTGACTCAGGCCAGGCCGAGCTGTCAGCTCAGCTGCCCCCGCCCAGCGCCAGCGCTCAGATTTTCCATGAGCCTGGAGCAGCCCCAGGGATGCAGCGCTGAGGGAGGGTGCCCTGCTCCTGCCCTGGTACCTCCCACCCTGCCGAGCCTGGACAGCCCGGCTGAGCCCAGCCCATGCCCTGGGAAAACAAAACCCACACACACACTGCAGTTACTTTGAAGGCATCTCCACAACAGCAATTAAGGGTTATTGATCCCTCTGCAAGCTCAGATGACCTGTTGATCCTACAAGGGCAGAATTATAGCTGGTCCCACTCCATCCCTTTAGCCCAGCATCCATCCCGCACCTTCCCGAGAGGGAGGGCCCTGCCTGCAAACACATTTTGCTCAGCTCCACAAATCAGCGTGGACATTACAGCTCATAACACTGACCGCAGCGACTGCTCAAAGCCTTCCTCAGCCCAGCTCACACCCTCCCCAGGGCAGCTCTTCAGCTCCAGCCCTCTCTCCAAACTCATGCTAAGCCTCCGGATTTCCAGAGTCAACATGGGACAAGCCAGAAGATAGAAATAGTCCCCAGGGATGCAACACAGCTGTGCTAATGAGCCAGAGGAAGTGTTGGATCTTTGGTCAGACCCTGTAATTCAGCTCAAGTGGCTGCTTCACCTCTGGCCTGTCAGATCAACTTGTTAACCACAGACTGGGAAAGAGCTCCCTGCTTGCTCCCAGCAGGAGATTTATCTCTGGCAGGGGCTGAAAACGCCCCTACCCCCCTCACCTTTGATTGCAGAGAGGCCCCGAGATGCAGAAAGAGAGCTCTGCTCTAAGTTTGCCGGGTATTTCAAGATCTCACCTTACACTGGGAGAGGATTAGGGCTAGAAAAGAATTTTGTCAAGATTAAGCCAAACAAGTCAGTTCTTTTAAATCAAGTATCAGTTCTGGTGAAGTGTCCCCAGAGGAGTTTGGGCTGCAGGATTGGGTTTCTTGTCAGAGGAGATGGGCAGCACTGGAGAGCAGCTGAACTGCGTGTTCCTGAGCTGGGAAAGGTCCCTGAAGTCATGGAGTGCACTGGGAGAGGCCCTGCAGCCAACACCAGTGGATCTAGTCCAAGGTGGACGCTCATCCCAAGAGCAATCACCGAGCTGGTGCTCAGGGTCCCAATCCCACCAGGATGGGCTGGCACGTAAAGAAGCTGAGAAACACCAAAACACAGACGCCTTCCCATGTTAAGCTCAAGTGGAAACACTTTTTTTTGATTATGTGAATAATTTTCAAAGCTTTGTCTGCCATGCCCTCACCCACTCTCCTCCACTGCCTTAGGAGGGGCTCTGCACCCATGGGAGACACAACTGACTCATTTATAATCAGGAGACACTGAACTCAAAGCAAGATTTGGGGGAAGAAAAATTGTTTCCCCTCTGGGAATCTGGCAGAGCTCCTGCAAACAAGATAGAGACCCTTCCTGCAGTGCCAAGGCCAAGCATGGTAAATCCACTCCAAAAAACACACCCCGAGAGCAGTCAGCTGCCAGGGATCTCCCACTGAGCCCAAGTGTGGCACTGCATGGTCACCAGGGCAAAATGGAGCCACCCCAAGCTCAGCTTCAGCCGCAGCCAAGGAGAACCATCCAACATCCAGAAAATTAAACACTTCACCTTGGACACTTTGGAGAGCAAAGTGTTTGCTGCCAGTGACCCTAAAACAGAGCTGGAAAACCCCACAACGTTCTTTGGAGAGAACCACCTTCACCTAAAATCTTCAGCTGTAATCTCTAAAAAAAGTGCAGTTACACCCCCAGAGCTGTCTGGCATTGTTTTGTTGCAATACCAAGCATCAGATCACCAATCTTAAAATTAAAAAAAAATTAAAAAAAAAAAATCCATCTGCAGAGAAGAGATGACAATGAGGATATTAAAATAGTGAAAAAATACTGACCCCAACTCAGCAGGAGTTGACAATAAGGGTTCCCATCAAGGTCTACACTGGGAATTAGCTGTAGGAGAAGCATGAGGAGCAGGGCACAGCAGTGCGTGTGCTGGTTCTCTTAAGGATCAGGTGGGAAAAGGGGGAAAAACACCAGAAAGTCATGAGAGGAGCCTGCCATGGCAAGGACACCTCCCACTGTCCCAGGCTGCTCCAAGCCCTGTCCAGCCTGGCCTGGGACACTGCCAGGGATCCAGGGGCAGCCACAGCTTCTCTGGGCACCTGTGCCAGGGCTTCCCCACCCTCACACAGGGAAGGATTTCTTCCCAATATGCCATTTTATCCTACTCTTTGGCAGTGGGAAGCCATTCCCCTTGTCCTGTCACTCCAGATCCTTGCCAAAGTCCCTCTCCAGCTCTCCCGGTGCCCCTTTAAGTATTGGAAGGAGTTCTAAGGTCTCTCCACAGCCAGAGCTAAGAGGTGCTTAAGATCCAGAAGCAGAAATCCCAGTGTCAAGCTGTGAGCTCTGTGCATCAGAGCAATTCATCTTTGGCACCTGTGTCACCTCCCACACATCACTCAGGGATCACACTCAACACACCTCTCTCTGTACTTCAAATTAGCTCTTAATTTTTTACTACTACTTCTTTTGCCCATCAATTGACCTCTTCAGAGAGGATTTGGCCTTGAACACAACAGTGGCTTGACCCTCCTTGTGCTGGGAGGCGGCTCCACAGAAATGTAGAGAATTTCAACAGCAGACCAAGGCTCTGGCTAGAATTCTGCTCACCCTTCCTCAGCCAGGCAGGACCAGCAGGCAGGGTTTAAAGCTAAGCTCAGATCTCCCCATGGGCCTCTTTCAGTGCTTTATTTGTGTCTAGGGGAAATCATCTGTCGCTCTACAGCACAAAATGCCACCTCCTGCTGCACTCCATAGCCAATTTTGCTGCTTCAGTCTCTGGAAAGCTCCAAGAAGTTTTTCCAAGAAAGGAAACTTTTGCTGCAATTGGGAAACTCCTCCATCCAGTGCGTGGCAAACGCAGAAACTGGAGCAAGTTTCACCCCAAACTCCATGGGCACCTGGCTGCCCAATTAATGCTATTTTAATCAGCTAGGCCAAATGAATCTGCTCATAAAATTGGTGCCAACTGCCATCCAGCCTGTTGGGAATCAACAGGAATTGGGTGTTCCAAGCTGTATCCCAAGCCAGCACAGACTCAACACTACTGTCAGGCAGTGTTGAGCTTGCACGCTCTGTGGTGGATATCTAGAAAGGATGTTTTCCTCTGCACTCTTCCCTCAAAAAAAAAAAAATTTAAAAAAAAAATTTTAAAAAATTTTTTAAAAAGTTTTTTTAACCTGTCATTCCTACTTCCCCCAAAACCCTTCAGCAACTGAATTAACACAATGCTACCCACACCTTGGAGAAGAATGATTTAAGATCACACCAGACTGGAAGGCTACAGAGCACATGCAGGACCTGCTTGATCCATCTGAAACACGAATTCCTTCAAGAGCTGAGGGGAAGAAAAAAAAAAAAAACCAAAAACCAGGATAGATTTTTCTATCAGCTCCAGCAAATCCTGTAACTGCAGTGTTTATGCACGGAGTCAAAATACTCCCTGTTCCACTCAGGGAAGTGCAAACATGCATTACAATAAAATGTAAAGCTTGCTGAGCTGATAAACTTCATAAGTGTGTTTTATTACAGTATCACAAGAGATAAGGCTCATTAGCACTTACAGCCACCATCTAAAGGAACCTTAAAAAGCACAGTAAAAAACAGGAGAAGAGGAAAAAAATTTGCATCTTGACGTCAAAAAAAGTTTCTAAAGGGTTAACCCTTTCCATAATAATAATAATTTCTAGGGGTCTCTCCAAGAGACAGCTGGACCCACAGGGTCAGAAATTGAGAGAGAGATCAAGACACTTTAAATGCATCAAGTCCTCTCCTCAAACAGCAGGGTAAGAGTTGACCAACTTCTCTCCTATAGAACTCAGGTGGCCACAAGACCCAAGCCCTGAAGGGGCCACATTATTCCATATAACTGGAGCAGAGAGGATCTACAGAGAGGAGCTTCTGGCAGAAGAATTCCTCCACTTCTGGTGACCCCAGAGTTTTGACACTCAAAACTTTCCCCCCAGTGGGGATATTCCAATTTAACATCTTCAAAATCCCCTCCCAACCTAAGTCCTTCTTAGAAGGCATCAAGGCACAGGGATGCAGCAGGAGATGGGGCAGGCAAATCCCACCTTCAGTTCTCCTGAGCCAAGATTTCCATGGCCCACCACCCCGTGCAACTCTGGACCACAAATGCCTCACTCTGTGGAAACTCCAGTGACGTTCACTGGTCCAGTACCTCCTTTGGCTGCTCTCCATGAGAGCTTAGTTCAGCAATTTCTTCTGACTCAGATTCTCCACTAAAAAAAAAAAAAATCTTAAGGAATGCTTAAATATCAACATTTATTAGGAATAACAACACTGTCAGCATGTCCTTAAATTAAGGGAAAGGAATGGAGCATCCCTGGGCCAGGAATATCTACAAGAGAGCTGGGGAGGACTTTTCACACAAGTAGATAATGATAGGATAAGTGGGAATGTTTTAAAGTGAAAGAGAATGGCTTTAGATGCGATACTAGGAGGAAATCCTTCCCTGTGAGGGGGTGAGGCACTGGCACAGGTGCCCAGAGCAGCTGTGGCTGCCCCTGGATCCCTGGAAGTGTCCAAGGCCAGGCTGGACAGGGCTTGGAGCAGCCTGGGATAGTGGAAGGTGTCCCTGTCCATAGCCGGGGGTGGAACTACAAAGTCTTTTCTAACCCAAACCATGCCATGATTCTCCAAGAGGCAGAATTAATCAGACAGAAAAATGAAGAAAGCAGCAAAAGCTGACAAAACGTGCTCTGGTCAGAAAGATTCAGACTGAGCAGCATCACAGAGGCTTCTCCGTGCAGTCTTCCAGACTTTCCACTTAACTTCCTCCCCTTCCCACAGCCTAATTCAATTACCTGCCACTGAATAAGCCTTAAGGCGATTCTCATTACCCCGATAAAGCACAAGGCCTTTAATTATTAAACACTCAGGGGCTTTTTGTGTTGGGGTTGTGGGGCTGGACTCCCTTTTATTGTTGTCAGCAGCTTCCAGAAATCAAGTTAATCATTGACCAGGCCTTTCAGCAGGAGACCAGAGTCCTGTGGATTCCTGCTCCGGTTCTGCATCACCAGTCCGGCTAAAGGAAGTCACTGGCCTCCTGCTTTGCCAATATTCTCAATATTCTCCTATCAAGCCATCTTCCCCCTCCAAGTTGTCATTTACAGCTCTGGTCACCCCTGGGAAAATGAAAAAAGCAATATTGGGACATCGAGGCTGCAACAATGCTCATCATTGAATGGAGTTCAGAGAGGAACAGCTCCAAGGCCTTTCCAGGTGAGGGAAACTGAGGCACAAGGCAGCGTTTCCAAAACGTCAAGCAATGTGGTCAATCCACTACTCAAGCCAAAAAAATGCTAATTCCTGTCTGAATTAATGTTGCTCCATCCTCTGCAGGCAGGAGGAGCTTCCAGGTACTCCCCAGCCTGATTTGGGACAAATCCTGCTCCCCAGGGATGAGGATGCAGGTCTGGCACGCTTATTTTCCCAAATGCTCCTGGGCTTTGTCACCACCCTTGTGGCACCTCATCAAATCCAGGGCCACTTCCAAGCACCAGCAATGCAAACGCTGCTCTGGGCACAGGATTCCCATTCCAAAGGAATGGAGGTTAAACACCGCTTTGAGTTGACCCAGAGAGGCCAACTTTGGGAGCGAAGCCAGACAGGACTCGGAGCAGCGACAATTCACCCAGCTCCAAAAAAGCAGGGGGGAAAAAAAAAAAACCAGACCAGGCAAAGCCTCCCGGTTTTGCAGAGAAAAGCCCAAACCCGGCGGAGCCGTGTAGAAGAGGCAGAGCCCCGCAGGGCGGGATGGCCAAGCCGCCCTCTCCGGGCGCTGCTCCGGCCGCTCCAGCTGTGTTTGCCTGCGTGCCGCATTCCTGCCCTGCCGGCCGAGGCCAGGTTTTGTTTTTTTGGGCTGTGCTGGGAAGCAGCTGCTCCATCTCACACACGCCAGGGCCCGGCGGGCGCGGCTGCCGAGCCACCGCGGCCTGGCCCGGCCCGGGAGGAGCGTGCAGGCCTCGGATGCGGCCCCACACCACCCTCCAGTGACAGGGACACAACGCCGGGACCTGCCGGAGCCCCGAGCGCCCAGCGTGTCCCACAGGCGGCAGGACATGGGGAATCGCTTTTGGTGAAGGTGGCATTCCAGAGATCCAGAGCTGATGCCACACAGAGCTCGGGAACTCATGGTGACTTCTCCCCAAGCCACCCCAAAGCGCTCGCAGCTCACTTCGAGGCCAACATTCAGCTCTTTTCGAAGCCTTCTCCACAAAATTACACCCTGAACGGCGATGTTTCTATCCTACGGCAGAGCAGGGCACCTATCCTGCACCTGCCAAAGGGAATAAAAATATATCGCACTTCCCACACTCGGAACCCCAGAGCGCGGCTCTCCGGAGTGCTGTGTTGGTAAATTAGGGCAAGCTATGCTTCCCCTCCCTCCCTCTCCCCCCCGTGAGCATTTGAGGGTTCCTGTTGCCTGCGTGCAGGGGACAGATCAGTTACATTTATGCAGAACATTGCAATCTGTCAATATAAACACTATGTAAGCATGAGCCACTTGTAACATTACTACTGTCTTGACAAGTGTTTGCGGGGGGGGGCAGAGCTGCTGGGATCCTTCTGCTCCCAGAGGGAAGGCAGAACAAATCCCGACCTGCACGAAAAACACTTCTTCCAGCAAGAATTAAAAAAAAAAAAAAATTAAATTAAAGGGTGCACCAAAACTGAACAAGACTCTCAACCAGAACACCCAGAAAGAGAGGGGTTTGATTAATGGCCTGGGTCACCTCAGACCCACGGATCAGGCAGCTCAGGAAAGCAGCAGCTCCTACGGGCAGCTTTCCCTTCCCACCAGCACAAGGCACAGCAGGATTGAAGTTCCCCAGCCCGCCTGTCACTCCAGCACGGCTAATCTTGTCATCTGCCACTTCCAAAGCCCAGGGGTGCAAGTCCCAACACAATTCCCAGATGCTGCTCTGGCATTTCCACCACCCCCAGCCACATTTGAGGGAGGAAAAGGAGGGAGGGAGAGGAGGTACCCACGCCCAGAGCGTGTCAGGCACCGGGAAAGCAGAGCAGGGAGGAAAACTGAAATGCAATGCTTTCTCAGGGATCCCGGCAGTCTGGGGCTGCTCCAAACTCCCCCCAGCAGCCAGTTGGAATATGGTGCAAATTAGTTTTCAGACAGCCCAGCTGCAGAGGCCGTGGCTGGACATAAAAGCAGGCTCGCGTTGGGAACAGCCAGTGCATCCCAGCACGCCGACACCGATCCCGAGGCAATGCCTCCCCCTCTGGGGCAGCCTCAGCCAGGGACAGTTTCCCACAGGCATCCTACCCCACAATTCACCCACCAACATCATCATCATCACCCCGATGGGCAGCTCTAAATGTACAGCAAGCCAGCAGGGCTGTGCTCAGTTCTGCAGACACAATTCCCCCTCTCTGCCAAGAAATTTCTTATCCGACAAGGTTTTGGAGCTGTAGCATCACCACATCCCTGCAGCCAGGCTCCTCCAGCTGTTTCCCAGGGGTTAGGGATGACCCAAACCTCTAAAATCCTCTCCTGAGCAGTTGTCTGCAGGGTCTGAGCTCTGCTCAGTGCTGCACACCACCATCACCTCAGGTTCTGTGTAGCAGGTCCAAGTCAGGCTGGCACCTGCTCCTCAGAAGAGATCAGCAACACCCAGGCTGCCCAAATCCCCTCAGGAAAGGGAAAACCTGTCCCTCCCTCTCCCTGGAGCATCACCTTCAGCACATTGCTCAACCAGGCAGCTGGGGGATGGAGCAAAACAGCAACCACAGCCCCACCTGCACCAAGGCTTTAACTCACACACACCAAACTCTGCTTCCAGAGGGCATTTATCCCACTTGGCTCCTTGTGCATCCCTCCAAGAGCAGCACAGCCAGACTTCCAGGGAAGCAGCAGCCTCCAGCCATGGTCTTCCCAGCCCAGCATCCCTTCCCACCGCCCCTTGGGACAGGCACAGACATAACTCCATGCTGACACAATCTCGTTATCGTGTAACCATGCCCCATTTCTGTCCCCGGGCACTAATTCCCCACCAGGCCGCACATTTAGAGACACTGAATTCTTTCCCTGAAATAAGACATTGGGGTTGGGGGGAGGGATCATCCACAGCTGTCCCTATCCCCGTCCAGACTGTGGAAGGGAGCAGCCAAGCTGCAGCCACAGCATGACATCTGCTTAGCACAGCCTCACTCTGTGCCCCACCACCTCCTCCCCAGGGATGTCAGCACTTGGGGGAGCCAGCACACCACCAGAGGTGTCTTGGGAGCTTTGGTGATGCCTTGGACTCAAAAGGAGCACCCCTTCCCCTGCCTGGAGGGTGTGTTTTAACTCAAGTGATGCAGTCAAGTTTTTAGCAAAGGATTTATCAGAATGAACAGATGCGCTGCCTCACCTGGCACAGCTCCTCCATGCATGTGGCATAAGAAAAAGATCAATACCAGCCTTCCCAGGGCACTTGCAGAGCCACCGAGCTCTGCAGGAACACCCAGCTTTTACCAGGGGAATTTCTTTCCTTATCAATGCACAGAAGCGCAAAGCAAGGAGGGCTCAGCTCTTCCACACACACTTGTGGGATCTCACTGTGGATTATCAGGATCTGGGATCTCAGCACTGACTGTTCCTAGTGTCCCCAGAAGCTCAGCAAGTGCAACGTCTGCTCGAGGCCTCTTGGAAGAACACAGGGGAGGATCAGCAGCAGATGCTGCTCCTTCACTGGGGCTTTAAGCAGAGAGAAGGATGCTTTGCATAAGCAAACTCCACTGCACACCACAGCAGCCCTGGAGCACTTGGAGTGCACATCTGGCTGGGTGCACATCTGGCAGCAACTCCTCTCCCCTCCTTATTGCCAAGGAGGGAGTCTCAAATCAGAAACAGCAGCAACACAGAAACAGAACGACCCAAAGCAGTCAGGACAGAGAGCAGACACTGCCCTTAGCTCAGGACATCCCTTCTTAAGTTAAACCTCCATGAGCCAGGAGAGAAATCCCAGAAGGAACTGGAATGAGTTACCTGCTGCTCTAGAGCAGATACGAGCACGGCAGGGATTAATAGGGGAGTTACAGCCAAGCTCCTTCCAAAGCCTGTCAGTCCCCAAGGCGCAATTCAGCTGCACAGTGCCGGTGGTCCTCGGCAGACACATGAGCCAACGGGCTGGGAACAGCCCTCAGCGCAGTGCCGAGAGAGAAAAGGGCTTTTCCTAAAAACCTGCACACACAGGACAGGCTGTTTCCTTAGAAAACCAGCCCCAGCAGCAGGAATTGAAACGGTTCTGGAGTTGGAAACAGAAGATGTAAAGTAGCACTGTTTGGAAAACTTTGCCAGACCACAAGCAATGGACAAGCATCAACACCAGGATTTGTTTTACTGGAAAGAAGGGGGGAAAACCTCAAGTCTGTTGAAACATTCTCCAGGGCTGGTCCAGTGGCTCCTACCAGTGGTCACAACACAACATCCCCCCCACCTCCCCAAAAAAAAAGAAAAAAGAAAAAAAAAAAAACCAGAATCACGACTCTTGTGTGCACTTACACCAAAAGCTCTTACACAGGTGCTCGCATCCCACTGCTCTCTCTAACTAACAACTTTTTGGGACAAATGGTCTAAAATTAAGGATAAGAAGCAGCGACACCCCCAAAAAGCACAGAGGAAAAACCCCGCGGCGCGGCTGCGGAGCGCTCTTAAAAGGAGGGGAGCGCGGGTTGATTTGGATGGTCCAGCTCAGCCCACGGAGCTGGGCCAGTGGGATAAAGGGGGATAAAACATCCGCGATCGGGGGTCGGGATGGCAGCGATCGGGATCCACCTGCACGGCGCGCGCCGGGCCGGGAGCGCCCCCTGCCGGCCGCGGCCCGCCGCGCGCACAGGTGAGCGCAGGGGATGCGGGGCCGCGCTCCGCCCGCACCCGCGGATCCCCCGCGATCAGCGCCGCACCGCTCCCAAAAACAACCAACAGCGCCGCCGGCGGGATGGCAGCACCCGCCCGCCAGCACCTGGTGGTGAAGCACTCGCTTGAATTGTGGGACAAAAGGAGTTTTTCGGGGCTGTCCCGTGCTGGGGGGCTACAGGTCCGCGCCGTGCGGGTCACCCCCGCGGGGAACGGGGGAACGAAGCGCTCGCTCGCCCCCGGCAGCCTCTGCCCGTGGCCCCGGGGCACAGCCCGGCAGCTCCCGGGGGACTGCGCCCGCGGCTCCCGGAGACCCCGGCCGCGACCGGCAAAGCCAAGGGGATTCCGAGCGCCCGGCTCCGAGCGCTGGGACGCGGGACAGCCGCTGTGGCACGGCGCTGCGGCTGCCCCGTCCCGGGCCGGCTGTCAGCGCCCGCGGGAGGGGATGCCCGCACCCCCGAGGGACGGAGGGTGCCAGCAGGCGCACGGCAGCATCCCCACCTCGGGCGGGACGGCCGAGGCGCAAAAGCCCTTCAGCATCCAAAAAATTTAAACTAAGCCAAAAGTTAAAGAGCAGGAGCGGGAGGCACGGGGCACCTACCCGAAGTAGGCGGCGGAGGGCCGCGGGGCGCAGGCGAGCAGCCCTAGGAGCGCGCAGGAGGAGAGCCATCCCAGCAGGACGTGTCCATCCAGCATCTTGCAGCGGCGCCGGCGCTGCTCATCTCGTTCCCCCGCCGCGCCCGCTGCGGTCCCGCCGCCC
>VZRL01005999.1:180228-207454 GCA_013397895.1 Origma solitaria
GGGATGGGGGTGCCAGGGATTGGGGTGCCAGGGGTTGGCAGCTGGGCAAGGGATGGGCTGTAGTGCAAGGGCCAGGTGTGCAAGGCGTGGGTGTTCCAGGGGTGGGCAGCTGGGCAGGGATCGGTGCGCAGGGGCTGGGTGCCGGCGATGGGGAGTTGTGCAAGGATCAGGGCAGTTGTGCAGGAGATGGATGCACCAGGGGTGGGAGGAGGGCAAGAAACACATGTGCAAGGGCTGGAGGTGCCACATGTGGGCAGCTGTGCGAGGGCTGGGGAGCCGTGAAAGGGCTGCGTGTGCAAGGGGTGAATGTGCCAGGGTGGGCAGCTGTGCAAGGGATAGGTGCGCCCAATCTGGACAGTCGTGCAGAGGTTGGATGTGCCACAGTAGGGCCTGGCAAGGGCTGGGTGTGCCTGGGATGAGCAGCCGTGCTGGGGACAAGTGTGCAAAGTCTGGGCAGTCACACCAGCTGTGCTGTGAACAAGTGTGCAAAGGCTGGGTGGTCACACCAGCTGTGCTGTGGACAAGTGTGCAAACAGTCACACCAGCCGTGCTGGGGACAAGTGTGCAAAGTCTGGGCAGTCACACCAGCTGTGCTGTGAACAAGTGTGCAAAGGCTGGGTGGTCACATCAGCTGTGCTGTGGACAAGTGTGGAAAGGCTGGCTGGTCACACCAGGGCTGCAGTGCAAGTGCTGATCCATCGTTTTTCAAGTACTCAGCAGCCATGGGAAGATGAGGTGGGCAAGGGCTGATCCGGTGTGCAAAGGATGGATGTGGGAAGGCACCAGCATCGCACGCTTCTGTGCACACCCACGCTCCTGTGAGCAGTGGAGGGACAGGATGAGGAGCACTCTGGGTGGGAAGCAGTTAATGCCCTGAATGTCACCCTTTTAGCCGTGCTCGGTGGCAGCGTTTTTCCAGGTCTGTCGACGTCACTGTCATCATCATCCTGGAGGTAATTCCAGCACCCAAGAGCAGGAAGGTTCCCCTCCTGAGCATGTGTGTCACACTGCTGAGCCACCCCGTGTCCCCGTGGGGACGGAGGCAGGAGGACACTTGGCACTGGGCTTTCGTCTCAGAAGTCACCGTTCCCAGGGGTTTGAGCTCAGCTCCACAGAGCTGTGCCCAGCAGGTGACATTTGGGTGTGTGATGAGTCGGCAACACCCTTGGATGCTCAGAGTGGGGTCATCAGTGTTTCTGACCGCCAGAGTCTGTGGACAAAGCAATTCAGGAGCCACACATAGAGTGGTTTAATGGGGATGATTCTTTTGTCCTGGAATAGTTCCTGGAGTGACACTGAATTTATTCTCACCGCTGACGGTGCCCTCGGGTATTTCCAGTCTTCCCAGTATTGTGCAAACTATGCGGATTCTGCTTATTTTTGGGGTGGGGAGGGGAAAGATCTTTTTATTTTTTAATGTGTAAAACATCTCAGCCCAGCTCCTGACCAAATCTTTGCCAAAAAAAAAAAAGGCCTTGTGGAAAAGCACCGTTCAAAGCTTCTCGCATCCACCCACACATGAGATGTGGGGGCTCCCACCGTGGCTCTGCATCAGCACCCCTGGGGCGGGGGCTGAACCCTGGGAGGTGTCACATCCAATCCTCAAATCCCCGTGACTCACCAGTATTTGGGAATATCTGTTTCCTTCTCCCGACGGTTGGGGTGAAGTGGCACCGAGTCAGCCACCGTGGGTGCTGGGGGTGAGAATCCCCGGGGACCATCCCAGCCTGGCAGAGGCCAGAGCTATATTGCATTAAAGCCCCATCTAGAGGCCTTTCCTTGAGGAGAATTTGGCAGATAGAACCAGCACTGGGGTCATGTTGGGTGTCCTTGCCGTGCCACCCGGGCTCTTCCACCCTCGGAAAAGGCAATAAAGGGCTGTAGGCGGAGGGCAGGACAAGCAATGTTATATATTATCACTGGAAGGCTGTGCCTGAGCATTTCTCTGGTGGAAAAAGCAGTTTAAGAGTCATTTTCCACACACGTCCCCAAGAAGCTGGTGATCCCAGCACGTGGAAGGAAACTCCAGTTCCTCCAGGCAGCCCCGAGGCAGAGCTGTGGGTCATGGAAAGGCAGCGAGACCCTCACTGTTACTCATTTTCTCTGCCCACAGCGAGGTGCCAGATCTGGGGTGATGCCCTGGGCATGTGTGACTCTTTCCAAAATGAGGCAGCACCGAAAATAGTCCCCACTTCTGCTTCCAGCCAGGGAAAAAGGGAAGCCCAAGCAGGCACTGACTCCTCCAGCGCTTTGCTGCTTGTCATGCCTGGGGACCATGGATGCAGCATCCTCCTGGGGCAAATTGTGGCTTTCAGGTCCTTCAGGAATCCCTCGGGTGACACAGATCTCGGTGCTTCTACTCAGAGCAGTGGCCTCGGGCGGTGTCCCCACAGCCACCGACAGCAGAGGGCAGTGCCACACAGGCTCAGTGCCACGGCTCTGGAAGTGGGAATTTTTCTGTCGGGGATGGAGGGGACCCAGCAGAGCCGGGGGGAAGCAGCCAAGCAGCCAAAGAGTTTGATGGTTTCAGTGGCAATTCCAAAGGGTCATATCCACACCATGTTGGCTTCTTTGGGATCAAAAGATGCCGGGTGCAAGGATAATGCTGGACAAGGAGCCCCAGAGTGGTTGTCACCTCTGGTTTGGCACCAGCAGAAACCCTATGTCCTCCCCCTGTTCCCGACCCCACCGCTGCGCTTCTGGAATGTCCTCCCGCAGGCAAAGCCGTTGTGGGAGTGACCTGTGAGGATCCAAGTCTGGCATCCTGCAGAGGGTCCTGAAATGCCACTCCTGGTGCCAGGGTGAGCGCTGTGTCCCAGCCCTGGGTGACACCGTCCTGTGACAGCTCAGCTGACGGGATCTCAGCCAGCACTGCTGTGTCCCCCCCAGCAGGCTCTTCCCAGGGGGATCTGGGGGGTGACTTCAAGTTTTCCTTCTCCATGACTCCCTGAGCAGGAGTCTGCCTGAGGCTTCCCCATCCCACAGGAGCTCGTTCCCATCCATGTGTTTTTTCAGGAATCCCAGCGCATCATTTGGTCAGGGATTTGCTCTGGGAATTTTTCTCTGGGGGTTTTTCTCTGCAGTGCAACACCAGGTTCCCTCTACCCTCCAGTCATTCCCATTGGAGAGCTTGGAATTTTGCCCACGGAGGTGAACCCAACCTCTCCAGGGCAGCAACTCCAGCTCAGCAGGGCGATTGACTCATGGGAGGGTGAGAGGGAAGGAAAATACCTGTGAGCTCATCTTGCTCATCCCTCACTGCCAGTTCTGCATGGATTCCCCACCAGATATTTGGCACCGACTCCCAGGTTGGAGTAACCCAAGCAAGGCAGCGAGAGGTGGGGACCTCACCAGGCTGGGGCTGGGCTGGGTGGCTGAGGCTGTTCCCGAGACAGCTGAGAAGCCTTTGGTGGCATTTCCTCCCGGCAGATCGCCTCCGAGAGGAGCCACTCACATTTCCCTTCCTCAGTTTCCTGAATTAGAAGTGGGCCTGGCATTTCTCTGCCCTCCGGATAGAGGCTGAAATAACAGACAAGAGCCGGGAACGCCGCCTGCCCACGGGGCAGTGTTTATTCCACCGGGATCTCACTGCAACCCTTCCCTGCCACCATCTCTTTTTTCATGTGGACTTCCAGAGTGTTTCCTCCCCTTATGGCTGGCAGCCACACTCCTGCTTCTTCTCCATCAAGAGTCACCTTGGGGACAGCTCTGAGCTCCAGCCACGGGTGCTGTTACACCTTCATCCCTTCCCGGGATAATTCCGATTATATACTATTATAATTCCTGATAATTCTGAGGGGTAAAAATGTGGTCGAAACACACCTGCTGCTTTCAGCCGGAATGCTGAGAGCCAAGCTGAGAGCATCGCTGCCTCCCCAGGCCTCTGGGTCGTGCAAATCACTGGAGTAAGGAGCAGTGTGGCCCTGATCCCCACTCCTGCCCCTTCCTGATTTCCCAGCGAAGACAAGACACTGGAGCCAGTTGCAATGTAATGGAAAACTAAAAGTGAATGAGAGCAGTTTTCCGTCAGGCAGCGCCCCCTTTCCATGTGGAGCAGAGCCAGATGGATATATGGCAGGGATATATGGGAGGGATATATGGGTGCTGTAAGGCTGAGCGTGTCCCCTGCTGCAGCAGGTGTGGAGCCACCAGCTTTGCCCTCTGAGATCCATCTGGGATCCATCTGGGATCCATCTGGGATCCAACTGGGATCCAGCTGGGATCCAGCTGGGATCCATTTGGGATCCAGCTGGGATCCAACTGGGATCCAGCTGGGATCCATCTGGGATCCAACTGGGATCCATGGACTCAAAGCTGTGGGTCACTGGGCTGCAAATGTTCAATTTTTCCTTGCTCCTCTGTAAATCTACCCAAAATGGGACAATCTGGTGGGAATAAAGTCAACCAGGACACCAAGCTGGTCAAAATGCAGCAGGGGAACTCAAATCTCAGCAAGGTGGAGGTTTCCCTAAACCTCCCTCCCCTCAGAGATCCCCTCTCTCAACTGATTGCAGGACACAAGATAAAATAATTTAAGAGTATCTCCTGCAAGAAGAGAAAGGAGAGATCTTTAGGAGCACTCCCCTCTTTCTCTGTAATTTAGGAAGCTGTTTCTTCCCAGTTCAGCTGAAGGAAGCACCAATTCATCACCTTTTTGTATGAAGTGAGCTCAAGGTGACTGCACAGACCTTCAGAGAATCAAGGAAACATAAAAAGGTTGGGGGGGACTGTAAAGCTCATCCAGACCCACTCCTGCCATGGGCAGGGACACCTCCCACTCTCCCAGGCTGCTCCAGCCTGGTCTTGGGCCCTCCCAGGGATCCAGGGGCAGCCACAGCTGCTCTGGGAATTCCATCCCAGCCCCTCCCCACCCTCCCAGCCAGGAATTCCTAATTCCCAATATCCCATCAGTCCCTGCCCTCTGCCATGGGAAGCCATTCCCTGTGTCCTGTCCCTCCATGCCTTGTCCCCAGTCCCTCTGCAGCTCTCCTGGAGCCCTTCAGGCCCTGCCAGGGGCTCTGAGCTCTCCCTGGAGCCTTCTCTTCCCCAGGGGAACACCCGCAGCTCTCCCAGCCTGGCTCCAGCCCTGGGAGCATGTTCATGGCCCACTTTTCCTTTCTTCTTGCTTTTGTTAAGGTCCAGTCCTTTTGTTCTGGAACCATAGCACATCTCTTTTCACTGATGTTTCCAAGAGCTGGCAAATTATTTTTTAAAGTGCCTAAAAAGAGAATTTTTTTGCCTCGCACTTCCACGCGCATCCTTCTCGAGTTGTGCATACTGAGTACATCCATACTTCCAAAATAGCCCCTCTGAGCAAACCCAGGCAGGAATTCTTCACATGGAAATCACCTTTGTGCTGATAATTTCATGGAGAATGATGGACTTATAGTCTGGACCAGAATGATTTTTAATTCAATTAATCCCAGCACAAAATCAGATCTTTTTTTTGTCAGTATGACAACCAGGCATGTTGGGAATGAAGGAATTTTGTGGGGCAGAGCTGCAGGAGGGATTTTTTAGGTCTGCAGGAGCAGTGCCAAGGAGGCAGGGACTCTTCCCACCTTCTGCCAGTGCTGTAAAACACAGCAATTTTCCCTTGTTCAGTTTCCCCTTGCTCCTGTGTAAATCTACCCCAAATGGGACAATCTGGTGGGAACAGATCCCTGGATTCCTATCCCTGGACGTGTCCAAGGCCAGGCTGGACAGGGCTTGGAGCAACCTGGGATAGAGGGAGGTGTCCCTTAGTGGAACTGGATGATCTTCAAGGTCCATTCCAACCCAAAAATGGATTAACCCAATAATGGATTAACCAGCCATTATTTGAAGGACTGTGATGCCAATCTGAAAATCGTCATTTCCTTATGAAAATCAGGTGGAAGAAACAGATCTGGATTTTGCACAGTGAATGTGAGCTCAGCACCTCCTCTGAGCTGATTAATTCCATTATTTTAGTGCCAGGATTATTCCCGAGCTGTGACACTCCTGGGCTTACTGGAGACACACTGGAGGTGGCAGGAGAGCCACTGGTGGGGAGAAATTGGGAAATGGATGTTGTGGGGGCAGGAACAGGGGGAGCAGAGGGAGACTCAAGGGTTACCGGGTGGGTGAATGACCCCAATGCTCTCTGCAGATCTATAGGGGACCTTGTGAGCTCTGCTCCTCCGGGACCTCTTGTTTACCTGGGCCTGAGGGTGACAGGTGCCCCGGGTGACCTGTCCCTCTGTCCCTAAGGTCAGCCACCTCTCAGGGTCTCAGGGACTGATGGCAGTGGCTGGGGAGATGGCCAAGACAAGGCTCTTTGACCTTGAACATACATTAAACCAATGAACAGCAGGACGTGCACAGTCCCTGAGAGGGGAGAGGAGAGATGGGATAATGTGAGAAAAAAGGGAAAGGAAAAAAAGGGAAAAAAAGTGGAAAGTGGGGAGTAGATGCTGTTTTTTTGGAGTAGATGCTGTTTTTTTTGGAGTCCAGCTGTCCCTGGCTGCTGTCACTGCTGTCACCTTGGAGAGAGGTAACACAAACCTCTTTAAATCTCTACAGATTAATTTCTGGTTGAAGTTTTGTAACAGTTGCGAACCATCTCTGTTGTCTGTGGATGTGGCATTCCACCATGAGGTGTTTTTAAAGTTCCTCTAATTGATTGCTGCTCTGATAAAATAATTCCAATTGAAAAATCCTCCCTCCATTGGCTCCACTGGGAGGGGATGTGGGATGTTTGATCAGTTTTTAACATGGCAAAAAATAAAAAATCATTAAAATTGTGGATGAGGAGCAGGCCTGAGCAGGTTTTTTTTCTCTCTTTTTTCTTTTTTCTTTTTTTAAAATTTTTTTAATTGGTTTTGTTAGTTTGTCGGGTTTTTAGTTTTGTTTTGTTTTTTAATAGTGAATTTTCCTGGAATGGAGATTAGCAGGGAAGAGAATATATCCAAAAATCCATGTTGAAATCCTGTGGGTGGCACAAAAGGTGGGAGAAAATTTCTAGGGGGAAAAAAATGAAAGTATTCTCAAGGCAGGTCCAAATTGTCAACAGATTTCCTTGGATATTTAAAAATATGACCTTTTTATCTGCAAGTTGGGAAATGTGCAGCTCCTCTGTCCTGCTATTCCCTGTCTAAAATGCCAAAGAAAGACAAAATTATTTGGGTTTTTTAAGCAATTTCTCCGAAGTTGTTGTCAGTTGCTGTGGCTCAAAACTTTGGGATGTTTCTAGGACATTTCCCAGGGGAGTTATTCCCCGAGTCCAGCGTCTCTCCAAGCCTTTGGGGATGAGCAGTCCCATCTCACGGAATGCTGAAGGAAAAGGGATCCAGCGAGAGATCTTGCAACCCTTCAGCTGCAAAACAGCCAGAAACAAACAGAGCAGAAATATTTTTGTAGCCACAACATCAAGCCCACCCATCGAAAGTGTGGCAGGGATTTTCCAGCCCTGCTGAAAACTCTCTCTCGTTGCTTTTATTGTTAGAGGACGGGTGATGTCGGTCATGCTATTTCACTTTTTGGACGTTTCGTGCCTAATAAGTATTTTATTTCACAGTGTTTTTCTTCCTTTGAAATTGGGCTGATGGTTTCCTGCTGGAACTGAAATGTCATTGTCTTGAAGGTTGTCACCTGTCTGGTCCCCAGCCAGAGTGGCTGTCTGGGGACATTGGGCGTTGTCACCTGGGCTGGTTTGTGAGCACTGCCAGGTTTTGGCCAAGTTAGAAGAAGATTCCTGTGAGTGATTCCCCACTCCTGTGAGTAAAATGAGCCTTTTGAAAGAAAACTCAAGTTCAAAAGTCCTTTTAACAAGGGCCTGCAGTGACAGGACAAGGGGGAATGGATCCAAACTGACAGAGAGGAGGTTTAGATGGGATATTGGGAAGGAATTCCTCCCTGTGAGGGTGGAGAGGCCCTGGCAGAGATTTCCCAGAGCACCTGTGGCTGTCCCTGGATCCTTAGCAGTGTCCAAGGCCAGGCTGGACATTGGGGCTTGGAGCAACCTGGGACAGTGGGAGGTGTCCCTGGGTGGAACTGGGTGATCTTTAAGGTCCATTTCAACCCAAACCATTCTGGGATTTTGGAGTTTCTGAGTGTAGAGTTTCTTGCCGCTCTAGACCTGTCTGCTGCCAGTCCTGCTCTCTGCTGGCTGTTTTTTTGCCTGCCTGCACAGCCAAAATACCAAAATAATCATTTTACAAGTTCCAGTTGCTGCTCTGGCTCCTCCAAGCCTCATCCCAGCCTGCTCCATCCCCGAAATCCTTTCCCACTTGTTCCCAGCTAAGCAGCAGCACAAAAATTCCAGCTCTCGACAGGTAACTCACAGATGAGGAAAATATGGGTATCACTGGAGCCTTCTGTTTTCTCTGCCAGATTTTGTCTTCTGTCTTAGCTCAACACCAAATCCAGCTCGGGAGACGACTGGGTCACTCCAGATCTGGCCCAAAATCCAACTGCTCTCATATATTTGGTGAAACTGCCAAGGAATATTTCAAGGAATTTGTGGTGGGAAGCAGAGATGAAGCTCAATAGCTAGGGAAGTTTGCCTGTATTTCTTTGTTTCAAAGTTTCAAGAAATCACAGTCATCAAGGCTCGAAGAGACCTTGAAGATCATCCACTCCAACCATCAACCCAGCACCAACATAATCACCCTTAAACCAGATCTCCAAGTGCCATAAATGAAGGATTTTCACCCTTTTTTCACTCTTCCTCCCAACCCCAAAAGAAATCTTTTATGCTCTGTTTTCATATGTACTGCACTGAATAGTTTTGGAAATCGGAGCCAAATGTAACTCCAAGGATCCCAGACTTAGCTCTGCCTTTGGGGAACTTCCTATTTCAGTATTCCTGGGAAGCCGGAGGTGCGCCAAGGAATATTCCGTGTACCAAATGTGCACATTGCAGAACATACCCACGGTCTGTATCCATGTACTAACCTTGGGAGGGGCAAAAAAAGGGAATGTTCCTATCACAGTATCCACTTTTTGTGCCACAGCATGGTTTTGATGATATCCACATAGAAAAGTTCCCTCCTTTGTATTATCACATCGCCAGTTTTCCTTCTCTTTTGCAATCAGAGTGTCGGAAAATCCATCTCCCTGATTTTCCAGTGGCGCCCACCAAGGAGAATGACAGGGAATAAATATGGGACAGCTGTGCACAGAAAGACCAAAAATACAAGTGGATGGTGTTTAAAACACAAGAATGATGGAATTCGATGGTCTATAAAACACATGAGATGGTCTGTAAAACACAAAAAGATGGACTCTAAAACACACATCCAGATGGAACTGGATGGTTTTTAAAGCACAGGAGTGATGGAACTGGATGGTCTTTAAGGTCCCTTCCAGCCCAAACCTCTCAGTGATGCTGTGATGGTTTGATTGGGAATGCATCTGACAGGCACAGCCAGGGTGAGATGGAGCACCGTAGTCCCAAAAAAGGCTTTAATTATGATCAGATAAAGAGAAATGCTTAATTCTGTCTCCTGTGTTTGGCCAATGCCTCCAGATGAGTAAATCTGGCTGATTTAGGAGCTCCTGAATTCACACAGAGCATTCCTGCAGCATGCAAAAGGGAGGCTGGAAAATGAGTGGAAGCTCCTAAACTTCCCAAGGTTTGATCCAAAGCGTGGATTTGGGCAAGATCAGCTTCCAAGGTCAACACAAGGCAGATGGAAAGGTGGGGAGCACCGGCCCCGGCACAGGGTTGGCTGCGTGAGAGCCCAAACCGAGTCATTCCATGGCGATATCCGCCCGGCTCTGTCGGAGAGGCACTTCCAGGATGGACAGGCTGGGCTGGTTTCTGTATGGAACCCATTGTTCAGCAAAGCAGAGGCCTTCCTCTCTGGTTAATGGCTCGGCAAAGTGTGTTGCTTTAATGGTTAATCATCTACTTACATTGTTGAGCGAGTAAAGCCAGGCAGATAATGCCCCTGGCCTGCCGTTCATGTGACAGCCTGACTTCCCAGCCTGAGCAGGGAAAGGATTTCACACTGGGACAAGGAGGGAGAGGGAAAACGCTGGGCGGGGAGGCTCTGATGGTTACAGCATGGGCAAAACCACTCATAAATCCATAGGTGGCTGTATATACACATTGCTTGCACAAGCTAAACACACACAGATCCACGTAAAATTCCTATTTCCACCCCACACGATTTCCCAACAGTTAAATGAGCTGATTATTAGATGTCACAGAATCATAAAATGGTTTGGGTTGGAAGGGAGCCTACAAATCACCCAGTTCCAACCCCTTGCCGTGGGCAGGACACCCTAGAGCAGGTGGAATTTCATACAAATGGTTGTGAGCTGACAGGCAAAACTCACTCCAGACTCTTTTAAGCAGCAGGTCAGACCGAGGGCCATCACTAATTAGGATTTCAGGGGCTCAGGAGTATCTCCTCTTATCCTGATTGCAAGTGCCAAACTTGCACATCCCACTCTGCACCCTGTGCTGTCTGAACAGATCCATCAGAGATGCCGTGGAGGAGTCAGGGGGCCCAGTTCTGCTCACTGAGATAATTTTGGAGGTGTCTGTTGCATGGACATGTCTAATACAAGGAATACACCACTGTTTCAATTCCTGGAAGAGCTTGGAGTCATAGAATCGTTAAGGTTGGAGAAACCCTGTAAGATCATCAAGTCCAACTGTTCACCGAACTCTGCGAAATCCACCTGAACCTTGTCCCCAAGTGCCACATCTGCTGTGTCCCTGGGAATATCTGCCTGGGCTCATCCTTATGAGCAATCAGAGCTTGCTGGTGTCAAGGAAGGACCCTCTGGGTCAATTTTACTCCTTTAGTATATTCAGCAAATATCAAACTGCATTGTTACGTCCTGACATAAACATTTGTGTGACAGTGACAAATGTGGCCTTTGGCTGGCTGAGAGTAATGATGGATTCACCCCAAGGGGAGTGGCAGGCACTGAGCTCTTCTGTCTGTGACTGTGACTGCGACAGGACACGAGGGAATGGTTTGAAGTTGTGCTGGGGTGGTTTAGGTTGGATTTCAGGGAAAGGTTCTCCCCCCAGAGGGTGCTGGGCACTGCCCAGGCTCCCCAGGGAGTGGGCACAGTCCCGAGGCTGCCACAGCTCTGGGAGAGTTTGGATAATGCTGCCAGGGATGCCCAGGGTGGGATTGTTGGAGTGTCTGTGCAGGGCCAGGAGCTGGGATGATGATCTCTGTGGGTCTCTTCCCGCTCAGGATATTCTGTGATTCCGTGATTCACCCTAATCTGACAGGAGTTAATTCCACACACAATCTAAGGTAAGCATCCAACTCCACTCCCTTGAGATGGGCACTTCCAAAGCATCTGTCCCTTCCCACAGGGAACTGAGAGGAGGAAACATCACCCCAACACACAGCCAACATGTCCTTTATGACTCCTTGATGTATTCCCATCACCCTGAGCAGGATATTACCATTTTCCTATCTCCTAAAACACACAGCCCGGCCACCCAGCACCAGGAAACAACACCCTAGAGGGGAAAAAAGAGACATCTGAGGCCGTCAGGGCTGACAGAGCAGACACAGGACTCCCCTGAGCAGCCTCGAGATCCGTGTGACTCAGCAAGGTCAACACACTTCAAGTGCACTCCAGGAACAGCAGCCTTGACTTTTTGTCATCATCCAGGGGGAAAGAGGCAAGAGGAGAATGCTCTGCAAACACTCGGAGTGTTTGTTCCTCCCGGCGGATACTGGACTCTTGGAAAGTACTTCCAGCCTTCCAGGGCAGGGATGAGGAACCTTTGAAGTGCAGGTCCCCTCCCCACCTGGAGAGGCTCCGCCAACGCCACAGCCTCGCTGGATTCTTTTGTCATTAAGAGATTTTGGTGTTGTTAAGCAGCGATGCTGCACCGGGTGATGGGGAGGGGTTGTGGCCACCAGGCTGGAGAAAGGGATCAACAGTGGGAATTAGTCTGTGTCTCCAGGGGGAAAATGTGCTAAAATCAGGGGAAACGGGACAGTCTATCACTTCTCCTCCAGGAATTAGAGTGAGATAGCCTGAGCTGGAGGGGATCATTCTGCCCTGGGTCCGAGCATGAGCTCCTCCATGTGCCCTTGTGCCAAAGGTTTCTGCATTCCTGGAGGAGCTTGTGGGACAGCTCTGGTACTGCAGATGATAATAATAATAATAAACATAATTATTTAAAATAGAAATAAAATAAAAAAATTAAATATATATTAAAAATCTGATATCGTAATCATCAAAAATAATAATTATAATAATGATCAAAATAATATATGATAAAATATATAACCATCGAAATAATTTCCAATAATTACAACTATAGATTATAATAAAATATAAAATCATAATAATCATATCATAATAATTAATCATAAAGGTAATCCCCCTGCCCTGACTGAAATATCCAACCTTGCAAGTGAAAGGTAATGAAGCAACCCCCATATCAAAGGGTAACAGAGATGGCCTTTCTTCTGCTCAGGGGCAATAAGGCAGAGCTCTCTCACCCCACAGTCCTCAATCTGACCTCTTTCAGGACCCCATCCTCATCCCAGCACAGGAATCCACCTGTTCTTCCTAACGAGAATCCTTTCTGCTGCTCCAAGGAAGGATGTGCCCCTCTGGAGAGGGTCAGAGCCCAGGAGCTGATGAAAAGAGCCCTCAGAAGATGCCCTGTGAGGGGCGATGGAGGGACAGCCTCGTTTGGCGTAGGGGACACCAAGAGGTGATGGGGTCACTGTATCCGCTGGCGCTGCTGGGAGCAGAGGGAATAAACTCGTCCAGAGGGGAGGGAAAACAGGCTCTGAATGCAGTAACACAGGCTGGAGTTAAACATTAGTGTGACCTGTCTGCAGGCCTGGCTGGAGCAGCAGGGACAGGGCTTGGGGCTGGAGGGGTCACTTAGAAATCACCGGCCTGGCTTCCAGCCCCGGGACCCTGAGCACACCCAGAAAGCTCAGTCAGGAGCTAAAATTCACCCAGGCAAACAACAGAATGACAAGGAGTGTTTTACTCAAGGGAGAAAAGCAAAGCTGACAAGAGAGAAATGCAAAGTGACGCAAAGAAACCTCCCCAGCACAAAAAATTAACCTATTTAAAATAAACATGGTTCACACTTTCCTATTTGTCCCCTTGGATTTAGCCCAGCTCCTCTCCATCCAATTCCAGTGCACCCTCCAGCCTTGAGATCTCAGCCCCCTGGAAGACACCTGTGCTCTAATTGCTTTGATTCCAAGTCTTTGTAACCAGATTGATTTTTTTTTTACTGGGAATCCAGGAAAAACCTGTCTGAGGAGGACCTTAAAGTCACATTTATGCCTGGTATAAAATCACAGAGTGTTTTGGGCTGGAAGGGACCTTAAAGATCATCCAGTTCCATCCCCTGCCATGGACACAGACACCTTCCACATTTCCAGCTTGCTCCAGCCTGGCCTTGGGCACTTCCAGCAGGTCCAAGGTGTTTGCCACACTAATTTTCAGCTAAATAAAAAACTTCAGGGCTTAAACTTCCACTCTTTTACGAAGCCATCGCTCTTGACATTGTGATTCTTGCAAAAAACAGCTTGGGTAAGACTCTTGACGTTGATCCTTGGGGATTCCCCTTCTGAATGTTCCTGTAGCAAATGGTTTTATTTTATCACTTCCCAATAAAACCTGAGCTCTGGGGCTCTCGGGTCTATGGCCAAAGGAAAATCTGGCAGCAGTCCAGGGCAACTCATGACTATTTAGGAGACTCCTGGTGCCAGTGCTCATGTCCAAGGAAAGGATGCAGAGGGTGGAAAAGCAGCCCTGGGTCCCAGTGGCCAGAAATTCCCCAGTTTGGCTGTTCTCTTTTCATTCACCACTGCCCTTAAAGCTCTGCTGGCCACAGGAAGCCTTTGGATTAACCTCCAAACCTTGAAAAAGTGCAATTTGGATGCACATTAAAACATCCAAATCTGGTGGGTTTGGGTGTTTTAATGTCTACACCTCGAGGCACAGTGGGGTTTAACCACAGGGACTCCCTGCCATCTCAAATGCTCCATGGGATGCCCCACCAGCCTCCAGCTGCCCTCCCACCTGGATGCAGACATCCAAAATGCCTGATGTCCTGCAGCTCAGGCTTGTGTGGATGCCCCACAGTGTCTCAAACAACATTAAACACCTCCACTGAGGCAGCTGATTTGAGATTTGGGGTCTCCATGTGAGTGGAAATTTAAGGTTTCATCAAATCTATGGGGATCTGATCCCGTCATCAAACATGTGGGCAATCCCTCCAATGACCTTGGACTGCTTTTCTCCTGCTCATGTCTGGACCCCCTTGAGCCACATGTAAGGAAATGTGCCAAACGTAAGGAAAAGTTCCCTGAATTTGGTGGATTCAGCAAAGCCTTGTTCTGGGAGGTTTCTGGCTCCCAGAGGTCCATAACTGGCTGGATAACTTGCACATCTTTGCCTGATGCCCTCGGCTTGGGCCTGGAATGAGAAGGAAAATCTGACCTTGGAAGGAGCCACAAACCACAGCAAGTGTGGTTCTGCATTTGCATCTTTCCTTCCCCTGCTGCCAGCGAGGTTATGGGACCCATGCTCTCTAATTTCCAGTTTATCTCCATGTTACTTTTACTCTCCTTCATCTTCTGGCTTTTTTGAAGCTGCTATCCTGCTTTTCCAAGGCCAAGATAGCAGGAAAATGTTCTGCCGTGTGCACTGGAGCTGCTGGGCACTCAGGTTATTTTATGTCCCTCCAAAACAGTCCCATCACAACACTGAACCGTGGGCACGAGTCAAGGTGGTTTGCTTGGAAACTCTTTCCCAAGCTTTTTGTGGTTGCCTGAACCTTGTGCATGTGCACACCTGGAGGAAAGGATAAAGTATGTTCGTATGTAGATGTGTATGAATACTTTTTTTTTTTTATTTTTTAAATGGGATCTCTTATTTTCCAAAGTATTTTTAGGTAAAATGCAGTTTTCTCAGGAGGCAGTTTGGAGCTCCACCCTGTTGGGAACGGGGACACCGTGGAGGTGTCTGGATGGGCTTTGTGCCACGCTCCAGCTCGGTTTATTCAGTGGCACAGGATTGTGGCTCACACCTCAGGTTTTTGGGCAACCGCAGACAGTGTTGCGACCATCCTGGCACACCGGAGCTCCAAATGCAGTGAGATGTTCTGAAACTGGTGCAGGTTTGATGGGCAGGGCTCACCTCGGGTTCCTCCCGCAGCCGAGTGCCCATCGCCCTTCTCCCTCTTGCTTTGGTTGTTCCTAAACCTCCCCGGGGAGCACGAGGGAAGCAATCTGCTCTCCCCTCAGCTGGTGGCACTGGATGGAGAGGCAGAACCCATTCCCTCCTCACTCCCTGGGGTGTAGCTGCAGTTTGCAAGGGCATTTTGGCTCTGGGAGTGTGTGTGGGCATGCACAGCTCTCCTGCCCTGTGAATCATTGTCAGCGCTCACACGGAGCAGGACACAGTTCAGGGACTGTGCAGCGAAGCGTCCCCTGTCACCTGCCCTGATTTACAGCACTCACAGCCCTCCTGGGACGGTTCCTCACCCAAGTTCAGCGGGCTCCAGGCTTTGGGGAGCATTTCCAGGGGGTGCTGTGGGTGCAGGAGGTGCAGCTTTGCCACGGTGGGATGCCTCATGCACGGCAGGTGCTGGGCTCAGCAGGAAAAGGTCCAGGCTTTGGGGAGCACTTTCAGGGGGCTCTGTGGGTGCAGGAGGTGCAGCTTTGCCATGGATAAATGCCTCACACATGGCAAATGCTGGGCTCAGCAGGAAAGGTCCAGGCTTTGGGGAGCATGGGACATTTCCAGGGGGTGCTGTGGGTGCAGGAGGTGCAGCTTTGCCATGGTGAGATGCCTCACGCACGGCAAGTGCTGGGCTCAGCAGGAAAGGAGCGATGGAATGGACACACATCGCCTGCAGAGAGGCCCCTTGACCCCTCAGCCACTGCGTGGCCACGATCTCAATCTCGTGAGTGGTGTGGGCATGGCGCAGGACACCCACACCTTGTGCTGGGGTCTCCTCTGGGTTATCTGCTCAGAGACTTTGTGCCTCCAGCACAGTGTTGGTTGTCCATGTGAGCCAAGCTGTGGTGAGGGTGGAAGACACAAAGATCATCACCATCACCTTGCACAGGCCCCTCTTAATCCCCTTCTTAACCTTTTTATCAGCCCAGGGCTTCCCTCTCCTCCATTCCCACACTCTTTCTGCATCCCCCCTCCAGGCCAAGCGAGTGTCTCACGTCCATCTCCCCACAAAGAGACACCTCCTGAGATCCCCACCAGCCTGACTTGTTCAGGCACAGCTTCCTCCTGAGGGCGAGGGGAGGAGCAGCTATCCATCTCTCTTCTCTGTGACTGTGACAGTACCCAGGGAATGGCTGGAGCTGTGTCAGGGGAAGTTTAGGTTGGATTTCAGGGAAAGGTTCTTCCCCCAGAGGGTGATGGGCACTGAACAGTTCCCCAGGAATGGGCAAGGCCCCGAGGCTGCCACAGCTCCAGGAGGGTTTGGACAGCGCTGCCAGGGGTGCCCAGGGTGGCATTGTTGGGGGGTCTGGCCAGGAGCTGCACTGGATGATCCCTGTGGGTCCCTTCCCACTCAGGATACTCCATCTTTCTGCAATGAACATTAATTACAATTAATTTCTAGCTAGGCCAGGCCGGGCAGGGTCCCCCCACACCATGGTGGTGGCAGGAGGGGCTGCCATGGTGTCCTCAGCCCTGAGTGGTCCCACCCTGGGGTTTCCTGCCGGGAGGATCCCGAGTGCCCTGCGTTCCTCCATGGGGCACGCTCGAAAGCCAAAAAGGTGTGTGCAGCTTCCAAGAGCGTGTTCCTGCTGGCCTGGGCTGCTGGGCAGATAAAAGTAATTCCCATCTCATTTAACCACTCACTTTAAATCCTCCGAAGTATGCGCCAGGCGGCCAAGGCTCGTTGGCACTTTCAGCACGGGCTGGACCTCGTCCATCCTGCCTTCAGGTCCTGTCTTAAAGCAAAGCCACGATGAAAGTTTAAGGGCTCCTGCAAGTTGCAGCAAAGCCTGGCAGGGCAAGCTGGAAGGAGCTAAGTCTGCAGCAGCAGCTTTTATAATGAATGAAGGTTTTGTTGCTGAAAGTGGCTTTGATACTGAAAATCGGTGCTTGTAGTCTTGGCGTGGAGCAAAAGGAGGAGCCCAAAATTTGGGAAGAGGATTTTGGGTGAACTGGTTGGCCTTGAAGGGAAGGTGAAGGACATGGGGACTGATGGGAGACAATCGGGACAACACAGCGTTCCTGTGGTGCAAAGTTGGGGTTTTTTCTCCCTAACGATCCCTTATTAAATCCCAGTGTGATTTTTGGGGTTGTCCTGTGCAGGACCAGGATTTGGACTGGATGATCCTCGTGGATCCCTCCCAGCTCGGGATGTTCTGTGATTCCCAGCATGACTGGCAGTAGCCTTGTAAAACCCAGGGCTAGCACTCACCTGTGCTGCTGGATCATGGCTGGGTGACTCAGCCTTGCCTGGGCTACAACTGCAGCTCGCTGGGCTCTCCTTTGATGTTTGGGGCTTTTCATTTTGGTTCGGGGGCTTTCTTTCCTTCCCACGTGACTCAACGGTCCAGGCAATTAAATCCATGCACAGGACGGTACCTGGCAGGCCAAAGCGAGTCCCAGCACTGCTCTCTTCCACTTGGCAATTCAATAATATTTAAGGATTATTAATCAGCAGAAAAATTCCTGCTCTGAAAAGTTGAATACCTTTATTTTGCTTTTTGCAAGTTGAGGTCTTAATGCACAAGGGATTAAAAGTGACTGGTGAAAAGGGAATAAAAGAGGGGCTCTTATTTGCCTCTGCAACAAGTGTTTCTCCATTTTTTGTGCTTTTCCAGATGGGGCAAAAAATGGGGTTTTTTTCTGCCTTTCTGCCTTTCTCCCTAACCCTAACGCAAAAAATTAATTTTAAATAAAAATTTTTCCCATTTTGTTCTGATGGATTCATTGCTGGTCCCAGCTCCCCATGTGATGAATCCTGTGATTCCCTGGTGAGCATCTGACCTCTTCTAAGTTCCACAGCTCACTGAATTATTAACACCTTGGTTTTCCCAAGGCACAGAAAAGTCCTGCACCCCTGTGAGTGGAAAGTTCAGGAACGGAGAGGATGGTCTGGGGGGTGAGGAGAAGGCTGGGAAAATCCGTGCTGTTCTCTGCTGGGGCCTCCTCCTTCGGCAGGCTGGGAAAGCCCTGCTGCTCCTCTGAGGAGCCAACACTGCCCTCGGGGAGTTTTTCCAGGTTTCATTGGCAGAACTGGCAGGATTTTATCACGGGGAAGAAGTGGAGGAACAGGATTTGTTGGAGACTTGCTCCTGCTTGCCTTTTTTCAAGACCTTTTCCACTGACCTTCCTCCTCTCAGCTTTTCCTCAGCACATCCCATGGAAACTTCACCTTGGAGACTCCGGAGCCACCTCCCTGCGGGCTCTGAGAGAAGCTGCTCTGGGGATCTCCAGGTGGTGGGTGTGGGAATGGCCCCATCTATTGGCCACAAACCTGACCTGGAGCGCAGGGACCTCCAAATCCTGTTCAAATCAAAATTGTTCATCTGTGTCAGAATAAAAACCCTCCGTTTCCCATTTCTCCCGTGTTCTGTGTGGGCTTCTGGAAGCTGAAATGGGGCAGATCTCCAGCTGTGAGTGTAGAGATAAATAACAATTAAATCAAATTATCCTCACCAAGCTGATCACACTTATTCCAGGTGCTTTTTCTCCTTCGGAAACAATGCTTTGAGTTGAGGGAGTGAAATGCTGCAGAAGGAAAAAAAAAGCAGTTTTTCCATCCATTTACAAGTGAGGAACCCACTCTGCCTGGATTGCACTCCCTGCGTAGGAAGAGCTGTGAATTCCAGGACCCGGGTGGGGATAGAGCTGCTCCTGTGCTCCTGATGATGCCTTTGAGTATTTCTAGTTTTTACTCTTCATGTATCTGTAACTTGCTGTAGTTCTGTGCTCCTTACAAAGTGCTAAAACCCTCTGTTCCAGCACCTTTGGCCAAACAAGGCTCTCTGAACACAGATTCAAGGACATATTTGTTGCCTTAGGGCCCAAAAATATGTAAACAACTGTGAGATGGAGGGAGCAGGGCTGGGGTGGGGAACATCATCACCTGAGGGTGCGATGGGAGAATTAAGGGCCAATAATGGGACAGAACTTACAAAAGGTGAAGAGCTTGTGACCCAGAGCCCATTTTGGGTGTAGTCCCCGAGGGGGACTTTGCTTGCCCGAATGTACCTTGAAGGCCTCGAGTATATTTGTCCGCATTTTATACTCCTAATTTGTTTTGGCCTCTCTTTCAGGCATCACTGGCAGGTCCCAAACCCGGGAAGGAGCAAATGGGAAGGGCTTTAGGGCGAGCTGAGGAGCCGGGAGGGATTGGGATGCACCTGCTCCACAGGCAACTCGATGGAGAACCAGTGCCATCTTCTGGACAGGAGACCTCTCCCAGAGAGATCCTCCTCTAGCCCTTCTCACCGATCCATCCCTGAATCTCAGAATTGTTCACCTGGTCCGTGAGCCCCGGGCAGTTGTTCAGTTGTAGTTGCACTGTTTTAGAAATCCTTCTCTTCTTTCTCATGGAGAATAGAGATAAGTTGCATTTCTGTACTTTTCTAATCTCAGTGTTTTTGGTACTGGATGTTGTAGGATTGTAACCTATCCTTTTGGGGGGTGGAAAACTGCCGACCAATAGTTGCTAGATTATTAATGCTTATATAAAGAAACTTTTGTAAATAAAGTTCTCTCAATCGCCATCTTGAGTGCTGCCTACGTGACTTCCCTGCGAGCTCCCGCGAATCTCCACGAATATCAGAAAATCAAAGCCAACATTCAGTCACAGGAGCAATCCGTCAAAACGTTAGCCCGTGACAATGGAATTGTCTTGAGTAGCAATGGCACTAGGGTGGAAGACAGTAAATACAAAGTAATGCAAGAGGTTTGTAGAAGTCATGTTCAGATTTATGAAACCCCAGAGAGGGCTCCTGCCCCGGGCAGCCTGAGCAGATTTTAGGGTCTTTTTGGGCAGGGAGGTGCACCAACATTGCGATACCTCACACTCTGCTCTGAGCTGTGTTTTTCTAGGCTGTGTGCAGGTGTGAGATGAAATATTGTCTCTGGAAGAGCTGGAAATGCACCTCTTTTCCATGTCCATGCAGCATGACGTGATTGCACAATGTTCTGCCAGCTCCATTTGGGGTTCTCAGAGGGTGATGGACCCCGAGAACACAAACCCATTTCAAACCTCACCATGAATGGCCCAGGACTAATTCTAATTCCAGTCCTATTATCCTAATCCGTTGAGAATGAGGCTAAAATTTGGGATCTGAGAGGTGGCTGGGGACCACCCTGAAGTAACTCAGCTCACAGGACAGCGAGGATGAATATCTGGGAAGCAGATCCCTGAAAGGACCCTCCTTCGAGCAGTGGGTTCCTCCCAGACTGCAGCTTTTAATTTAATCACTTCAGTCGCTTAATTTAATCAATTTAATCAATTCATTAATGCTCTGATAACTAAAACTATTGCAGCTGTGTGGTTCAGCTCTAGCTTGAGCCACAGGGACAACCAGAACAGCTGAAATAGAGATGGAAAATTCCCCTCCCCCAAATCCCCCCCTCCACGGACAGGACAGATTTTCCTGGGAACATGAGCAGGTATTTGGAGCCCCCAGAGACAGGAGCTGCTCAGCTCTGATTGTCCCCCAGGGCTGGGCACTGCTGAGGTCACACCTCCAGTCCTGGGGTCAGTTTTGGGCCCCTCATGATGAGAAGGACATGGAGGGGCTGGAGCGTGTCCTGGGAAGGGATCGGAGCTGGGAAGGGCTGGAGAATTCCTGAGGGAGCTGGGAAAGGGCTCAGCCTGGAGAAAATGAGGCTCAGGGGAACCTTGTGGCTCTGCACAGCTGCTGACAGGAGGGGACAGCCGGGGGGGTCAAGCTGTGCTCGCAGGGAACAGGGACAGGAGGAGAGGGAACGGCCTCAGGCTGGGCCAGGGGAGGTTTAGATTGGATATTGGAAAAATTCCTCCCTGAAACAGTGTTCAGGCATTGGCACAGCTGCCCAGGACAGTGCTGGAGTCACCATCGCTGGAACTATTCAAAAGCCATCTGGGGACGTGGGTGAGTGGTGAGCACATTGGTGTTGGGTTACTGCTTGGATTTCATGATCTTAGGAGGCTTCTCCAGCCCTAAAAATTCTGAACATTTGGTGATGTTCATATTCCCTTCCCAACTGCTCAGGAAATGTCAAAACGATGGACAATGAAATGACTCCACATATCCTGAAGTTCTTCACTGGAGGCCAGGGGCTCATCTCTTTTCTCACATCCCTCGTGACCGCCCCTCAGGGAGCCAGGAAAGGAATTTTCGGGAGCTGGGAGCTGTTCATGGTCACTAGATGGCAGTGGCTGTTTACATTTGGCAGCTCTTGAGGAGCAGCCAAGGCTGAGCAGGACAAGATTGTGGTCCACAGTTGGGGAACCATTGGCTAAAAGGTTTCAGGGCTGTTCCCAGCCCTACCTGTGAGAGGTTCCTGCACTTCTGAAGTTGAGTTTTGGCACGTGTTTTCATCAGAGGAACTCACTGCTGCAAGATCTTGAGGGGAAAAAAACCCCCATGCCAATAGTTTATTTCAAAAATAAAATTATTTACACATTTTTCCTCCTTACAAAAGCATAGGAGATATAATGCAGTGCTGGGACAAGTGGGAATGGCTTTAAACTGAAAGAGTGGAGGTTCTGATGGATATCAGGAAGGAATTCCTGGCTGTGGAGGGTGGCAGGCCCTGGCACAGGTGCCCAGAGCAGCTGTGGCTGCCCCTGGATCCCTGGCAGTGTCCAAGGCCAGGCTGGACAGGGCTTGGAGCAGCCTGGGACAGTGGGAGGTGTCCCTGCCCATGGCAGGGGTGGCACTGGATGGGCTTTAAGTCCCAGCCCATTCCAACCCAAACCATTCTGGGCTTCTATGATAACAACAAATGGGAAAAAAATTATCATTAGGACAAGATGAGAAATATTCTCATTGCAGGGCAGAAAGAGACCCACGGCTGCTCTGTGTGAGCAGTCTCCCACAGGATCATTCCCAAGGAGAAATCTTAATTGGGCACAGTTTGTACACAGCAATTAAGGGATGTAATCAACTCCTCTGGTCAGTTGTGGTTGACCCAATGTTCTATTTATCTCCTGAGGGGGAAAAGCCTCAGGTGCTGCCAGGACTCCTGTGAGAACGTGGGCCTCAGGACATGGAGGAACCTGCCATTGCCTGGATATCCACACCTGGGCATCTTTGGAGAGCTGAAGGCACATCCAGCACGAGGCTTTGCCTCTCTGGACACAGAACACCGACGGAGCCCAAACAGGTCCTCTCCTGGATTGTTCCTTGGTGTCTGGCACTGCTTTTCCCAGCTCTGCATCAAGGGGGATTTCTCTGGGATCTCCAGTGGGTGTTCCAGGGCCTGGGAAGCAGAAATGTTGTCCACTGTGGTGGCTGAAGCATCCTGGGGGATGGAGAGGAGGAGGGGGAAGGAAGGGATCCTCTCCCTTCCTCTGCAAGCCCATGGTGCTCACTGCCCTATGGACAGCCCTGGAAAAGGAAAAAACCTCTTTAAAATTGGCTTTTTTGAGAGTTGTGGGACACTCCTCCCATTTTCCATTTTTTCCCTGAAAAAACTGAGACAAAGTTTTAAAGAATTCTTCAGACTCCGAAGTTGGAAAAAGCATCCCCAACCTGTCCCAGAGGACGAGAACCTTGTGGATTTTCTATTTATTGATTTTTGAGGTGGCTGAAGGAATTTTACTGCAGTTTTTTGGGAGTGGTCTGGTCCACAGGACACCGGGTGCTCATCTGGGATGGGGTTTTTCGTTTCGGATGTAATACCCATTAATATTCTCTAATTATCCCTGGTAGTCAATGGATGCTTATGTATTGAGTGTGTGGGGGAGAAAAATAAATTTATTTGCAAGCTGAGCTCTATTTAATCTGTGATTATTCCACTTGTGATCCAATCCATCCCTTTGGAATCTCAGAGCAGCCTCCCAGATAGAAACCAGATCTGAGCTTGGACATCCTCAAGGATGAACAGCCCAAATCGGAGACTCCAAGCCATGCTGGAGGTGTTATTAAACTTCTCCAAAACATAATCTGGAATTATTTGATTTACCAAAGCGTAAAGCTGCTTTTTCACTGCTTCTGGGATTTGTACTTTTATTATTATTAGAACCCGGCACTGTCTTGTGGCAGTGAGTGGCTCGGTTTAATCATCAGCCATCTGTGGAGAAGTGGCTGCTTTTGCTGGTTTTAATTTCATTGCTTTTAATTCCGCTGGCCTGATCATGAGTCAGAACAAATTACAGCTTCTTGAGTGATTCCTCTGCTCTTCATTTTGTTGTGCAGCTCTTACTCACCACCTCTCAGCAATGAACCCCTGATATTTTTAACCTGCTCCTCTTTTCTGTCTCCCTTTCTCTTCCTTTTCTGTTTTGACAGGGGGTGAGTGGAGCTGAACGGTTTCATATTTAGCCAACCTCACAAGGTACCCCCAGCATTATTCCTATTTTTCTCCTAGATATATTCTGACTCCATTTCTCTATTTTTGGGGGGATCACTCCTGCACAGGGAGCTGTCCATCAAGGACACAGCTTTCCATTCCCCTCAGCAGAGTTCAAGGTTTTCTTGCTGGTTTTGCTATTTTGTTTTAAAAATTCTGCTGGTTTCTGCATGAGCCATGATCACCCTGAACCCTGGGAAATCCATCCCATAGTCACAGTCTGTGGTAACCCTTCAGTCTAAAGGAGGTGAGAAGCCACTGGCACACCCAAGCTGACACAGAAAGCTTAAAAATGCTCGAAAAATCTCTTTTTTTTGCACTTTATTTGATGTTATCTTGCTCTCAGGGAGGAGATGTGGTGGTGTAACTGTTTGGGGATGTAAAGGCTGAGAAAATTGGGATTGTTCAGCCTGGGGAAGAGAAGCTTTGGGGTGATCTCATTGTGACCTTCCAGGACCTGAAGGGAGGTGTCAGGAAAGAGGGAGAAGGGCCTGGAGGGACAGGACAAGTGGAATGGCTTCAAACTGGAAGAGAGTAGGTTTAGATGGGATTTTAGGAAAAAAAATCTTTATTCTGAGGGTGGTGAGACTCTGTCAGAGGTGCCCAGAGCAGCTGTGGCTGCCCCTGGATCCCTGGCAGTGTCCCAGGCCAGGCTGGACAGGGCTTGGAGCAGCCTGGGACAGTGGGAGGTGTCCCATGATGGACTCTGAGACCCCAAAAACCTGAGGTCAAGGCCATCTCCAAAGATGGGCTGTGGTGTTTGAGGCTGCAAAGCTCCCAAGAGGGCATTTCCCCCAACCATCCTAAAAATTCCCAGTCGCTCCCAGCCAAGGGAATTCCAGGTTTGCCACGCTCAGAACGGCAGGAAGTGGCACCTGGGGACTCGTGGGGAGCACGGCATGGCTGGGTTAACCTTTGGACTCGATGGGCTCAGAGGTTTTTCCCAAATTCTGTGATTCTGGGAAGGGTCAGGCAGGCCCTGGATAGGGATGTGGAACAAAAAGGAGTTGGACAAGGTGGCTTTTTGTCCTCTCCCACACCTTCCCTTACCTGGTCACACTGAGCTGGTGGGGATTTGTTCCAAGGGCCTCATTCCCCAGGTCTTCAGAAGAGCTTCAAGGAGTTGTTAGAATTGTGACTTTCTTCCAAAATTAAAAATATTTCAAAAAATTTGCTTTCTTCATGACCAATCTTGCCTACCCCACCCGAACATACCTGCCCATCTCCCCATTTTATGCACTGCTGCCCCAAATGTCTGCATCTCCCAATGAAGTTACCAAATATCTCAATGTTTGATGGGAATTTCAGGGTTTATTCACAGTATGGCAGCTTCTGGTGCAAGTATAAATCCAATTTCATGGCAGACGAAACATTTCAGAAACCACCTTCCCCACCTGTTTTTAAAAGTTCAGAAACTGAAAAGTAACTCATGACTCTGAAATCTATTTGATTCCTTCGAATCTCATGAGTTCTGGGAGAAGGAAGAAGAGGCAGGAGGAGATGATTCCTGATCTCTGGAGAGTCGATTCCTTGATGTCTTCTGAAGCTGCAGGGCCAGACTTGAGCAGCTCCAGCTCCCAGGAATCTGCTGAGGGGGATGGGAGGTGAGGAGAGGATGAAGAAACATCTCACAGAGATGAGCTCCATCCATGACCCACCTGCAGGGCTTTCCTAGCACATGGATGAAGATCCAAATCCAGTCCAAGAAGTGTCACCACCAAACTCAGGGATGGGAGCACAACAATCCCTTTTCTGGGAAAAGCAGGATTGGGAAAAGATGGGCCAAATCCTCCCAGGCAAGCTGGGACTTCTGAACTCACCCAAATATCCCCAACACTGTCCAGGGTTTGCGGTCCCCATCCCCTCCTGTCTACTGCTCCCTGGGAAGTTCTGCAGGGCCATGAGGAGCTGATCAGAGCTCAACTAAAAGGAGAAATAACCTGTGGGTCCCACTGCAGCTCCAGGATTTAACCCTTGCCTTGGTGAATAAAGGCATTTTCCAGACTCTGGACCAGCTCATCCCTGGTGTGACACTGGCAGGGCAATGGCACATGGGTGCCCTGTGAAGATGCAGCATTTTCATACCTGCAGAGAAAGAGTAGAATCCTTTTTTGCCTTAAAAAAATAAATAAATAAATAAATAAATAAATAAATAAATAAAAAATACACAGCTGCCAATGGGGCCAAGCCCCGCAGATTTTACTCCCTCCTTACTCCGTGGAGCCAACAGGATTTCTGGGCAGGATCGAAGCCAAGTAGGGCTGTTAAGAGGCAAAGTTCATCAAGCCCTGTGATTTCCTTGCCATTCCCATGAAAAAAACCCACTCTGGCAGAGCCCAGCTCTGCTCCCTCGCAGGCTGCAGCCAAATCCAACCCACATTAAGGGAGTTGCTCCACATTCATATTGAAAAGCGAGCGCTTGCCAACCTTGCCGTGCCTTAAACTCCTTGTTTTAAACTCCCGAGCACTGGCCTGGGGAAAGGATTGTGTGCAGGAATATGTTCATACAGTGCCTGGCACTGGGGGTTCTGGCTCATGACTGGGATTTGTAAGCAGCTCCTGCAAGGCTTGTAAAGCATTTGAAGTCTGGTTTCCTTGGGAAACTTGGTTTAGCTGATTATGTTGAGTGTCTCCAGCCGCTCGTTTCCTCCCCTCCAACTTCTGAACCCCTCGGCCAATCCCAGCCCACGCTGGCAGGAAGATAAAAGTTTCGGGGAGATTAAGTTGTATGAAAATCAGGGCACAGGTAGGGGAGAAAAAAAACCTTATTAGTGCATTTGCCTCCTTTCCCCCAGGAGAAAAGGGCTGCCATGGGAGCTCAGCCCTTATCAGAGGAAGGGGGAAGGCGCACTGAGCATCATTAGCACCGTTTCCCACTGAGTTTCTTGCTGCTAAAGCCACGTTGCTTCATGCCCAGGGCTTGGAAACAGCTTTTTTAAGCAGTGGGAAGGATGGGAGGATGTGGGCTTGGTTTTGGTCCTGTAAACGCAAGGTTGAGAGCAAACTGGAGGGATGCAGCTCCGGCTTTCGCTTCCATATGCTCCGAATTCCACGGCAAAAATCCCTCAATAGGATCATAGGATAGCGTGATTTGGGTTGGGAAGGACCTTAAAGAGCATCTGATTTCAGCCCTCCTGCCATGGGCAGGGACACCTCCCACTGTCCCAGTTTGCTCCAAGCCCCAATGTCCAACCCGGCCTTGGACACTGCCAGGGATCCAGGGACAGCCACAGCTTCCCCACCCTCACAGGGAAGAATTTCTCCCTAAAATCAAATCTAAACCTTCTTTCAGCTTCAATTCATCCCCCCATAGGATATTCCTTGGGTCTCTATACCCACACCCACCAATGTCCCTGCCTGGGAGCTCAACCCTTCCCCAAATCATCCCTCGGACATCGCAGATCCAGGCACAGACCTTCAATACTCCTCCCACTGGAGCAAAGAACCTAATTCATGGCATTCTGCCCCATTTTAATCCACGGATTGGGATGCTGGGCCAGAAACCATCTGCAGGTGTCACTCCTGCACACGAAGTGAAGGCACCAGAGGAGAGCTGGGGACAGGTGGCCACCCCGGCAAGTGCATTAAGACATCATAACTTTGACTAATTTGTAAACAGGCTGAAAGAACATCCACCCTCCCTGGAAGGGGGAGAAGTGGCTCTTCAAACCCTGGGGATATGACCTCTTGTCCTCTCTGTTTATAAGAGGGAGGGGAAGGGGGAAAAAGAAAAAAAAAA
>VZRL01005999.1:221837-280867 GCA_013397895.1 Origma solitaria
CCATCCATCCCTCTCCCATCCATCCCTCTCCCAGCCTCATCCCAAGGCGTGGGAATTGCCTTTCTGTACCTGTGTCTGTGTCACAGCAGGAGCTGACACCGCCCTGCTTTTCCAGGCAGGATACAATCATGGAGTGATGTTCGGGCTGCTCTCAAACACCAACTCTCCCCCCGCAGTTTGGATTTTCCGGATGTGGGATGGGTGATCTGCACCCGAGCAGCTGTGGAGTAGAGGGACAAGGGTCAAAGGGATCTTTCTGTGTGGATCCAAGTGGTGAAAACCCTGTTCCATGCGGAGCATGTTGTGTGCAAAGGGGAAGGGGAATCATTTCCCATCTCCATCTTTTTGGTGGGACTGAAGAAACAGACCCTGGTGGTGTTTGTGCTGTTCAGTAAAGTCCATCTGTGGAGGACCTGCTCTGGTGAGATTAAATGACTAGACCAAGATCACACTGGGAGGTTTTCTCTCAGCAGGAACTGAAAATTTTGCAAGGTCTTAACAAGAAATCCCTGTTTCAAATGTGGGGAGGGCTGGGACTTTCCCAGAGAGCACAGTGTGTGCTAAAGAAAATCCCAAATCCCTCATCTACTCAGATTTCAGACTTGTGTTATTAAATTGTGTTGTTATGCAATGTATTAATTGATTTTTCCTTTCCATTTTAAGAGGACTTTATTAGATAAATTAACCTGAAAATCAGCAACGTGATATTCCAAGCATTGGCTGAAGGAATTGCATCCAACAAAAAGCCTTTCCTAACTTTGGTCCCCAGCTTTTTCCAGGTAAACCTGGAGGTGAAACCTGTCCTTTACAGACATTTGAACACCTCTAAGAATTCTCACTGGAAAAGTTTTGGGCACTTAGAATAGTTTGGGTTGGAAGGAACCTTTTAAAGGTCATCTAATCCTGCAATGAGCAGAAGCATCTTTGGAATAGCTTTCTGTTGGGCAAAATGGACTTTTTGACCATTTCTTCTGAAGGTTCAGGCTGGAGGAGCCTTGATTTTTACTGAGGCGGTGTCTCCTAGAGAAGAAAGTCAAGGTTTGCTGATTGCACCAGGGGAAATCGAGTGGCTCACTGGTGTCTCCATCCCAAATCTCTGGGACCCCTTTCCCGCTTCCTTCCAGCTCAGCTCCAGCCCTGCAGCAGTGCTGCAATTCCCCAATTCCTGCATTGCTGGTGCTCGGTGTGGGTGTGAAACAACAGGGGAGGAGATTATTCCATGTGAGACCTCAGCAAGGAGCAAATAATTTTTCCTTTCCGTCCACGGGAGTGCAGGAAAACCCCAGGGGGATGAGCAGGAGTTGGTGATGCTCAGCTCTGCACTTGCTCAGGGGTCCTCAGTGCGCGGTTCAAAGGCTGCATTTCAAAGGGCTTTATTTTATTTATTGATTTATTATAAATATTTATTTATTTACAATGGCGGCGCTTGGCGGGCATTGCACAAGGGTGTCCGGGGGGAATCCTGCAGGCACTGCCAGGATTTTGTCCTTTGGGGCTGGACAGCTGAGCTGTTCCTGGCATGGGAAGTGCCGCTGGATGGGACAGCCTCGGGATGGACCCGTCCCACCAACACCCGTGGGGAAATTCCCCTCCCGGAGCAGGACTGGACTCCTGCTCGTGCCCTGTTCCCAAAGAAAACCCTGTGGGGATGAGGAGTGTGGCTGGAGAGAGCCGGGGAGGAGCACGAGGGAGGTGTGGAGGTCCTGGCCGGGAAGGAGAAGGTTCCAAAGGGGCACCCACTGACTTCTGCTGATGTGGAGCTCGGTGATTGCTGCCCAGTCAGGTGGGGGCTGGCACTGGGGTGGCATTGCTGGTTAAACCCACTGAAAAATGGGGGAAAGGATGGGGAAATGGCAGGGGAGGAGCACTGGCCAGAGAACAAATATTTTGTCCATGTGCTCAGCCAAGCCTGGAGAGGGCCCAGCCCCAGGGCTGCAGCAGGAGTGTCCCCAGCCCCAAAGGTCTCTCTAAACCCATCTCTGCTTTGCTGGCCCCACCAGGAGACAGAGATCCAGAGCTGGGATGGTTCAGAGGGGCTTAATTCTGAAAGGAGAGGAACACTCAGGAGCCTTCCCACAGTGAATCCATCAGGACTTTCCTGGATCTGACCTAGGGTTGGTTTTGCAGAAAAGCCACAGCTGGAACTGTCCATGCCAACTGTTTCCATCTATCCTGTGCCACTCCTGATGCTTTTCTCCCCTTCTGTCCCTTCAAAGTGGAAGGATTTGTTTCAAGCCCTGCTGTCATCTTAGCACAACCTGTAAAAATCCATCAGTTCATAAGTTCCCTCCAAATCCCACTGGAATATGCAAAAAACACAGGGAGGGAAGGAGAGCTGATGCATTAACTCCCTCGTTCTGAACTCCTAACATAGGGCACGGCTTTCAAAAGCAGCCTGGGAGCCAGGGGAGAGCGTTCTGCATCACAAAGGTGTTGTTTGTCCCTCTTCCTGGTTTGTCACCTGCATATTCACAGTCCCCTTCCCATCTGGGTGTTGCTGCTCCCCAGAGGGAGCTTTGCATTTGTAGAGGCTGGGCCATCAAAGGAGCTCCAGGTGCCTTTGGTCTCCTCCTCGCCACAGTTTCTGTCCTGGTGTTAACCCAGCCAGTTATGCTCGGTATGGATACGGTGATAATTACGATAATTATTAGCAGGGATGCTGCTGCTCTTTCCCAAGGTGGATATTCCTTCACGCTCTCGGTGTGAAATGCTTTCCTCCTGTTGCATCTGTGCACTCTCGGGCTTCACCAAGGTCACGTCAGAGCGCGTGGGCTGGTTCCCTTCTCACGTGCAAGGGATTCCAGGAGTCTGGGATGGTCATTTCTCCTCTTCTCCTCTCCTCTTTGGGGTTCTGTAGCTCAAAGTGTGTTGGAGAAGGCTCAGAGAGTGCCTCAGGGCTTCCTCAAGCTCAGGGCATGGCAGACCCTCACATTTCCAGCCTGGCCTTGTGTTCATCACAGGTTTGGGAGCTTTCCTCATTGCCATGCACCATCCCCAGTATTCCTAGTTTAAATATACCATCCTGGAATGACATCTAGCCCACAAATGAAGATACCCAGGTTCCCATCAGGAGCCCATGCCCAGGTTGAGGTGCTTGGTGACATCCTGGTTGTCCTCAGAGGATTGTACACAACCCACTGGTGACCTGCCCGTTCCTCAGGAGCAGATTAGGTGCAGATTAGGACCAGTCAGGAAAACCCCAGAGCATCTCAGCATCTCTCTGTGTCCATCTGCAGGCAACTGAGCAAAGCCCCGGGCTGGAATTCGCTTTATCCCAGCCAGGGGCTCTTGGCTTCTCTCTTTGAGGAGAAGTGGACACTTTCTTGTGGTGCACCTTGGGTGTTTGGCTGGTGAAATCCTCTGTGCCAGAGGAGGAGCTAAGGACCCCAGCTCAGAGGAATCTCCACCAACGTCATCCAGCCTTACTCAGATTATACCCAACACAAAAGTCTTTGCACACTTGCCTGTTTCTGAGCTGTTAAAATCCATGATACCCATTGCCTGACATAATTTCACATTGGCTCAAATCAAGCCATGGGCTTTTTATCCATGATTTCCTTGTATTTTATAAGCCATTTAGTGCCCAGTGCTCCCTGGTGCATTGGAATGGGTGCAGCCACGGTGCTGCTGTTGCAGGAACATTTGTGACATCCAGGCTGGTACTAAAACCTTTAGACCATCCCTCTCCTCAGCAAATTCATATTTTGCCATGTCTCAGCCCAGCTGCCGAAAGCCTCAGCAGTTTGGGTGTTTTGCAGCTTCGTCTGTAAGATATTTAATCCTGCCTTTAATCCAGGACACTCCAGAGAACAAATGCATCTTCCTCATGCTCTTATTCACACTCAGAGTCTCCCACATCCTCCAGCCACATCCACAATCATTACCTCAAGATCGTGATAGAACTTTATCTCCAAACTTCTTAAAGAGAGATACGAAGTGGTTTCCCTGTGTCTCTCTCCTGACACTTATCTTGGCAGAGGGACACAGGCACAGAGGTTTCTGCATTTCAAGAATTCTTCTGGCTGTGTTTTGCTTGCAGTTGTCTGAAATCAAACCCTTTTCCCCTTTTCCCAGTCTCTCCCTCTGAATTTCTCTTTCCAGGTTTGTATTTCCCCTCCATCTCTTCTGGAAGAAGCAGTTTTGTGGCAAAGGTTGCGCACACGCAGGTTTTCGGGGGAAATCTGTTATCCCATAGAATTCCCACTGGGGGATTGAGCGGGGAGAAAAGGCAGAGCCCATCTCTGCTGTGTCTGAGCCTGGAAACAAATCCAAACGGCGCTGGGCAGAGCAGCAGCTCCCTGTGCTTCCCCAGGGGTGCACCTTGGCTAATAGAGATATTTCCCGAGGGGTGGGGAGGCGGCAATGGAACTCCTTGAACAGTTGCCAAGCCTTCCATTCAGTTTATCCCTCTGCCCCACGAGAACAACAATAGGGCCTGTTGCTAGACAGTGTTGTGTGGCACGACACAAAACAGTCAGTTCTAAATCCTCCTCAGGCTGAGGGACACACTTAAGGGAGAATTCCCATTTTTTTATGAGCCTGTTGTAGCTGGGAAGAAATGGGACACTCTGGACAGGTAAAACCCAGTGAGTGTCGGGGAAATACCACTGGGTAGTGGACAAGATTTGTAGAATTTACTGGGAGACCCCCAGTTCCTTCAGAGACACAGAAATCTGGTTAATGCTGGTTTTTGGGTGATCCATGCTTGGTTTCTATCCCTCCTGGAGGGAGAATCTTCCTGAAGCTTTTACAGTAAAGTTTCTTTAGAGTGAGCGGTGAGAGATGAGATACAGCTCATCTGATGTTTGTCTGTCAGACATTTCCTCTGGGATGAGATGAATCCCCTCCCAGCTGTGCCAGTTTCCCAACCATTGCCTGGAAGAGGATCCAGGATGGCTGGCACAAAGATACCTCCCTTTAGACAGGTCACTTTTGGCTTTGAATACACTCTTAAGCATTTTGTGCCACTCCTGGGCATTTTATGATCTACACAGACACGTGGAGTGCTGAAAGAGGATATTTTCAATGGAAGACCCTTCCATAGGCATCTTTAGCGACCAAATTACCTTTAAAAACCCCTTCACTTGAAGTCCTGGTTGCTTTCCACAGGTGTAGAAGAACAGATCAAAAATCCCATCTCTCAGAAGGGCGTTTGAAGGGAATTCTCGCAAAGCAGCAATTTCTTGCACGTTTTGGGAGCAGCCACTGAGCCGAATTTGATGTGGAATAAGTTGCCATAGTGATCCAAACCAGGAAAACTGGGTACCACATGGATCCTGCGCATCCCAGGAATGCTGCCTCTCCTTGTGGCTGGGTTTGGGATGAGGGTGAAAAGCTGAAGGCTCTGAGGACAGTGTCCTTCTGTGGATCACAGAACCATAGAATCCCGGAATGGTTTGGGTTGGAAGGGACTTCAGAGCCCATCCTGTTCCACGCCATGCCATGGGCAGGGACACCTTTCCCTATCCCAGGGAGCTCAGAGCCCCATCCAACCTTTTGATATGTTCTATTATTTTCCTCCTGAGAGCTGCTCTGCTGCAGCATTAGCAGGGCTGTGGTTGGGTCATCCCCTGCAAAGATTTGCTGCTGGAAGTGCTCAGCAAAACAGGAGGCTGAGTGGGGAAGGATGGGAGGGAAGTGCAGGGCTACTTAGACACAAAATTTGTGCTTTATGCCTCGGACTTATTGATGGCATTGCTGTAGCCTGATCAATTATCAGATTTTATTGATTTTATTGTCCGTGGGTTGCAGTGACTGCTCCGTGAATACCCTCAGCTCATTCTGGGTGTGAGGAAAAGTGGATTAGCTCTGTTTCTGGTTTTGAAGTGCTTATTTCCTCTCATGCTGCAGAGAGAACAGACTTTAGGCAGCACAGATTCAGCTGCCCAACTCTTGGACACCTTGGGTTAACTGATCCATCCCACTGTGGGTTTGCAAAAATAGGTGTAACAGCTTCCACCGCCATTAAATCCAGAAATCACCTCATCCATCCTCACGTGCTCCAGGCTGGATTAAGTCTGCCTAAATCGGAATTGTAAAGAAGCCATGGATATAAGCGGTAGTTAACACTGAGTCACTGCTAACAGGAATATCCTCTGCAGAAGGAAGGAGCTTACTGGATCACGGCCTTTTCCTAGCAGGATGGGTCATGGATATTAGTGGATTGATTGCAAAACCTCAAAGTCACTTGCAACAGAAGGCTGAGGGCACAGTGTGCACTGGGTTTTGCCTGGGAGAGCACAAGGCCCAGACAGATGGGGCAAACAGCCGAGTTGAAAGAGAATAGATAAGACACATTAGCGGAAGATTGGGGATCAGACAGGGAAATGCTAATTCAGTGGCCACTGAAACCCTCGGTGCAACTTGCCCAGGGGCATGTGGGAAGCCTGTGATCCGAAGGAGCACTGAGTCCATTTGTCCTCTGACTCAGAGTGGAGTCTCGGTCTCCTGGTGAATGAAAGGGTCAAACTCAGCCTGAAACCAGGCAGGGTGTTCCCAGCACAGCTTCCCAACAGCTCCACTCAAATTGCATCTGGCCTGTTGAGCAGAGAGTCTCCAAATTCTAGCAGAGAAACTAATTCAGGGTTTGTATAAACTGAATATAGAAATCTCCATAATCCTGTATGTATATGCATAGCTAGGAAGATCGCATATCCCTCTTCTTAGCTTTGGCTTCTGCTCCAAAGACAGCTGGAACTCATAGAAAATCATCCTTTGACTGTAACAGACTTTGGGACAACCTATTTGTCTTGTGTCTTGGACTCTGAGAGCCTAGATCCTGGCTAAATTTACAGCCAGGGACACCTCGGTGGTGTCTGCCAGCAGCAGGGATAGTGGTGGTGGCTCCTGGTGCCCCTGACACCTGTACCCAGAATAAATTGAGGAATTCTGTCCTGCAGACAAGCTCCAGAAATATGGGAGAACGGGCTCGTGTTGGATTCTTGGGAGCAAGAGCCCAGTTTTGGCAGCTCTGGTACCAGAAGGGCAGGGCAATATGCAAAACCTTGACTGGCTAATGAATTGCAGACTCTGTGATTAACCAAGGGGAAAAGATAATTCAGGAGCTAAAATACATCCTTGGGACATGGGACCTCCGGCCATATTTCTTCTCCGCCCTTCACAAGCCTAAACAAACAGTTTGGGGACCAGGGCAGAGGAGAATCAGAAGGGAAAATGAGAGTTTCCTGCAGTCTCTGTCAGAGGCAGCTGCACACATCCCATTCCAAAGGGCAATGTGGGGTCACTGAGCAGAGCCAGGAGGAGAAGCTGGGCCAGAGTCACCTCTGACCCACTGTTTAATAAAAAACCAAACAATTTTTGGGTGAGGATAAGAGCCAGGGCAGCTGGACACGTGTGAATCAGCGTGGCAGAGACCACAAGTGAGGAGTTTGGGGCTGTTCTCTCTGCTGTGGAGCTGCACAGGCACAGCAGCCCTGCTGAGCTGGGTCATCACCCTCCACTCAGAGCTGCACATCCCATCTGAGGGAGCCACCCGAGTCCCTGTGCAGCCCATGAGCGAGGGCTGACCCTTCCTGGCTGTGACTCACCAGCCCCAGCAATGTCCATGTCTGGAGGAAAGGATCTCTCTCTCTCTCAGCAGAACCGAGATGATCAGTTGGGAGCCTGACTCTCCTGCATGAACAAAGTTAAGTCAGATGATTTAATTCTGCGGTGCCCAAATCCTTATGCTCATCCTGCCCTCAGTTCCCATAGACAATTTGTGTTTCTGCAGAAGTCTCACCTTTTTTGCTTCTGTGGTGTTTCAGTGCAAAGGCTGACTCAAGAAAAGTGCTCTTGCAAAGGTATAATTTATTATATATTTAATCATTCTGACTGGTTTTTTGTAACTAACAGTGAGCTGCCAAGTGGAGGCACCTTGACAGAGACCACCCTCACAGCCAATCATGATTCTGAAATCATGATTCTGAAATCACGATTCTGAAATCACTGAGCAGGACTCACCAGCTCTCATTGTCTTCTGAGCTCCACGTTTTCATGGTTCTGCTGACCTTGCTGATAAGATCTGTACAAATTTATTCATACGCTTGTGCTGTCTGGTCCTCGAATTCCCAGACTGTTTCTGTTACTGTGAATGAGGAAGAGTTGGGTTTATCTTAAATTTCCTTGATCTTGGAGATGTCAGGGAAGGTGCCTGGGATCTTCTTTGATGCCGGAAGAATACAGTGGCATCAATATAGTGGAAAAGTGAGGGAAGTGTTGTGAACTCCAAACTGACTAAATTTCAGGTCTCTACATAGGTTTTGCTATTAAAATTGTCTGGGTGCTAAGTTAGGCATGAACTTAGCCTTGGGCACAAATGTGCTAAGCTAGACGTCATTATTAATCTTAGGAAAGAATAGATGGAGAGACCTCAGGTGTAATTTGTGTAATTCTCAGCCACTTGACCCTTTTTCTGTGAAATTCAGGACTTTCCAAAGTTTTTTATGCAGACCTGTAGCTGCTGGTGTGAAGGGACTGACGTCCTTCAGGTCCCAGAGGAGGACCCAGGCTCGGCCAAGGAGGGGCTCATGGAAGGGCTCTCAGATCCATTGCTGCCCTAATCCATCTCTCAGAACTTGTTTTTACAGGATCTGGGGCTTAAGCAATCCTGTTTGTCCCTGTAATGACTTTTAAACCTCTTGGCCCAATGAGCTTCATTTGGCAGAGATTCTGAAAAATATCAGATATCCACGATTTTCCCAAAAATGGGCAGTTAAATGGGGTAGAAATGGGAGCAGTGTCCTCCCAGGGACTGCTGTGAGCCTGTGGGTGTGCATCCACATTCCCTGGACATCGTAAACCCAGACAGAAGAGTCAGTGCTCAGCGGTTCCAGTGCCCACAGAGTAACTCCCTGTTCTGCTTTTTGTTTTCTTCAATTCATCTAGAGTAACTCCTTGTTCTGCTTTTTGTTTTCTTCAATTCTTCTCTTTATTTCATAGAATTATAGAGCACTGAATGGTTTGGGTTGGAAGGGACCTTTGAGGTCATCCAGTTCCAACCCCCTGTGAGGGGCAAGGATGTCATTCAGTGCTTCAGGTGTCCCAGGAACCCATCCAGCCTGGCCTTGGACATCCACAAGCTGATCCAGTGCTTCACCGTCTTCTGAGTAAAGAACATCCTCCTAACATCTCCTTTAAATCTCTCCTCATTTAGTAAAAACTGTTTCCCTTGTCTTATCCCTATCTGCCCATGTAAAAAATCCCTCTCCCTCTTTTTTTATAAGCCCCCTTTAATTGCTGGAAGGCCACAGCAAGGTGCTGGTTCTCCAGGGTGAACAATCCCAGTTCTTTCAGCGTGTCTTTATAGGATGGTTTCCCCAGCCCTCTGATCATCAGAGGGTTTGCTCCCCCTTCCTTCTCGTTCTGAGATGTGATTTACGGGAGGAAGGAGAACATGGAGCGAGTGGGCCATGCCAGGAATCTCTTCATTGCTTTGTGTGGCTGAGGAAGGGCTGAAGTGAAGGAACCTCCTCATGAGGATTAAGCAGAGTGGACTCCAGTGATTCTGAGGTCCATCGTTCCCTGTCACAGCTGTGTGCCACCCACTCCCTGGTGGACTGGTGCTGGCAGCTCGCAGGCACATGTCCTAGAAAAGCCCTGTGAACACTTTCTTTGAGGATTCTTTGGAGAGAAGCATTTATTATGCAGGAAGGTGTTAAATATATACATAATCCATAATCCTGTATGTATATGCATAGCTAGGAAGATCGCATATCCCTCTTCTTAGCTTTGGCTTCTGCTCCAGAGACAGCTGGAACTCACAGAAAATCTTCCTTTGACTGTCACAGACTTTGGGACAACATATTTGTCTCGTGTCTTGGACTCTGCGATCCTTCAGGAACCTACAGGTTGCTTCATACCTTGATTCTGGGCCAGGAAAGTGCTGCTTTGGAGCAATTCGTCTCATGTCTTAAGACTCCGAGCTCCTTTAGGTCTTGATCCTTCCAGTTGCTTCACACTTTGATTCCGGGCCAGGAAAGTGTTTGCTTTGTGTTTATCCTTAAACACCGGGGCAGTTCTGCTCATTTTCTGTGCTCAGGCACCGGGCTGGGTCGCACGGGTTGAGATCGAGCCTGGGAGCAGGGAGAGTCTTTCCTGTGCTGGGCTGATACGCGCACGTTATTATCCACACTATCAGGGACATACGGTAATAACGTATGGAAATTGCAGGCATATCTCAGTCCCATCTCCCCTATCCCATCGCAGGGGAGAGAAGGAGCCCAGTTAAGGCTTGTACATATCTGACAACGTGCAGCAAAACTTGGCTTGGAGCTGTGTGGGGTTTTGGGGCGTGCAAAGGCAGAATTGCAGAACTCGGGTGCGTATCCTTCAGAATTCCCAAAACCCATCCATGTATCCTGATCTGCACCCAGCTCTCAGGTGTTTGGAGCTCTGAGCTCCAGAGGTTCCTGGCTGAATCCCCGGAGCTGGCCAAGCCTCAATCAATGCGAATAATTGATTTGGTGGTTCTGGGGAACGGCATGATCCGTTGGCAAGGGCGTGCTGCCGAGATTTGGGAAACTTGGGTTCAAAACCCTCCTCCGAATCGAGCGGAGAAAACCAGCGAAGCTCTTTTTCCCATCCCACGGGTTCCCATAACCCCCGAGTTGCTGACTCTGAGCATAAAGGGGACATTGCGTCCTCTAACTTCGCTTTGGGAATGGCACCTGAGGGGCTGGGCACCTGAACAAATTACCACGAGGTAAGTTAGGGTGTGAACTCATCAGATGCCAGTTTTCCTGTGGTAACTGCCCGTGTGAATGCTCTTTCCCTGCAATAAACACGAGATGGTTCATATTTACCAGGGGGTAAGAACGTTCACATGGGTGTTCACATGGCTCACACCCTGGTTTGACTCCCGGTAACTTGGGCCTGTGCCTCTAACCTCAGTACCCTTGAAAAGCCATCCCGAAAATAAAAATCAAACTCCTCTGCTTTACATAAACCACAATTCTGCCATTTCTCCATTTCGAATTACAATTATTTCAGCTCATCTTCGGTTTGCCAGAAAGGATTTGCTGAGATTGACTCCAGTGCACTGTTTTGGCAGAGAACTTGAGGTCCTTTTGGTCTTGGTGGCCAGGATCAGCCCACAAGGGCAGATAATCTACAGACACCACACAAGCTTTGCTTGCCTCATAGTCAGAGACCTTCTGGGCACTGACAGAATATTAATATTGCTGTTTCTCACAGCCAGCTCCCGAGCCCTGAAGAGATTTAAACATGTGGAGATATGAAGTCAGGCACATAAAAACCTCCTCAGCCAGTGGAGGAAGGGTGGTGTGGTTGTGGGATGAGCAGTGCTCCCAGGTTGCCTTGAGGTCACCAGGTGCTTTTCCAAGTGCTTTTCAAAGACCTGGGAAATGGCCACGAAGTGTTCTGAGGAAAAGACTTTGATTTTCTGAAGGAAAGACCTTGATTTCATTTCTTGGGCTAGTGGTCTGTGAGTCTTCCAGGGGAGCAGAGACAGAAACCTTGCCTGGGAGCAGGCTGAGCATAACTGTGCATGAGCCTGAGGACAGGGCAAGGGAAAATGACTTCAAAATATTCCAAGAACTGGACTGAATGTTCCAGTCAAAAAAAAACAAAACAAAAAACCAGAAAACTAACAACCCACTTGCTTATGGGCTGGGACTTTGTCTCATGATGATCCCAAGGGCTGACTCAAGTTATCTGAGGCATCTCCTTTCATGGGAGATGGGGAAGGTTCAATTCATCCTCGAGGAAGCCTTCCACCAGCTGGGGACAGCTCTGTTTTGAGAGCAGGGTTTCCTCGGAATGTCTGAGCACACCTTCTGTCTCCAGGCTCACCAGGAGTTGTGTCTGAGCTCTGGTAGGTGACAGAACCTCCCCCAGGGACCTCTGGACCGAATTCGCTCACTTAATTTTGGACGTGTAACGCTCAGCTATCTGAGCCAACCATCTTAGAAAGTTGGACACCTTTTGAGGGCGATTCATCCTTCCTGAGATTGGGATCTTTCTAGTGGATGTGATGAATCACTGTCTGGAGTTGTCTATCTTTCTCCATCCACTCCAGAAACAGCCCAAGCACCTCCCTTTTAGGACAGGTAAAGTTGGGAGGGATGACTGGGTGCCTGAGCACCCCACAAATGTCATTGATGTGATGCCAGTTGGTGTCTGGGAGGTTTTTATCCCTTTTTTTAAGAGAGGCTGATGAGAAACCTGAAGTGTTTGTCAGGTCCTTGACCTTCCTTGTTGATTTTGCCTGGAGAAAAGAGGTGAAAGACCCAAATCTTCTCTGGTGCAACCAACAAAACTTCCAATTTAAACAAAATATTTTTCAACAGAATTTTTCCAGGCAACATTTGCAGAGTTATTACACACATTCAGGATTGTCTTAGTTAATAACAAAGAGTATTTTGGTGCTTTTATTTCTGGGCTCAAGGTGGCATCTGGCTAATGAAGACCAGAATAAGATTCATGCAAGGAAATGATGTGCCACAAACATCCTGTGCAGGGCACTTACAGGTTTTTTTCTGGAACAGCTTTCTAGGAAAGCATTGCTGACCTCAGGTCTGCTAATTCACATTTTCCTTTAGGACTGGAACCCTGTCACCAGCCTGGTATAATCCATTTATGGTTGTGATGGGGACAACCAAGACTTGCGCAGAAAACAGAAGCGATTTTTCATCACTGCACCCTTCGGAGGGCTGCTCATGGTTTGTGACTGGCCAATGGCTTGGGAGAACTTTGACAGTGCTTTGGAGAAATACTGATTTGCCAACAGTGTTTGTTAACTACAGAATCATAGAAATAATAGAACCACAGAAGGGGTTTAATTGGAAGGAACCTTAAAGATCATCTCATTCCACCGTGCCATGGGCAGGGACACCTCCCACTGTCCCAGGCTGCTCCAAGCCCTGTCCAACCTGGCCTTGGACACTGCCAGGGATCCAGGGGCAGCCACAGCTGCTCTGGGCACCTGTGCCAGGGCCTCCCCACCCTCACAGCCAGGAATTTCTTCCCCATATCTAATCTGAGTATCTTCTCTTTTAGTTTAAAACCGTGCTGAGAGGTGATTTTAAAAGCCTCTCCCTCTGAACTCATTGTTGGACATTTTTGTGTATGTCCATGGCTCAGGAGAATGATGTGATTCATCATAGCAAGTTTTTGTTATCCAAAATTAAATATCCATTTTGTAGCTTCCACGTAGAGCCCTTTTTTAGGGACTAACTCCCCCAGAGGGCAATTCAACCCCACCTATCCTAGACATCTATCTTAGGACAGAACAAGCTGTTCTTCTGTGGCCCTGATGGTTCTGTTATGAGGTCAGAGAAGGTTTGGGTGATATCATTACCTGAATTCCTAACCTTTAAGTGTCCCACAGAGATTAGATGAACTCCATTGAGCACTGGTTTCTGCCATGAGCATGTGTGAAATTCCAGTCCTGATGAATCCAGAGGGATTTTTTCGTTTTTTTTTGCAAATCAATTGAAGTCCTGCAGCCTTGAGAACCTGTTTGAGGCTGGAACGGTGTGAACAGCACAGCTCCATCGCCTGGGGGATGGGGACAGCAGGTGACAAATGTCACCCTAATGATATTACAGTGCAGAGATGAACCCTGAGCTCGCTGAGGCTGAGGAAGCTGCCGAGCTGCTTGCACAGTGTCATGGCTTGAGAAGCTTGCTAGTACCTACACGTCCTCCCAAAACCTAATTGTGCTAATCCTCCAGCAACCCTGACTCCAGGGAACTTTCTAACCATGCTCTGGAAGCTTCCTTCTTGCTCTGCCCTGCTGCAAACCTCTCCAGTGAGAGAGCCTCTGTCTCCAGACTGATTTCATAAGAGCTAACCTTGGTGTTTCGTTAGGCTTTTGTGGATGTGTGTTCAGAGAAGGCAACCTGGAAATGGGGAGGTTTCCCAAAATGTCCTCACAACTCGTGGGGCTTTGCAGAGTGTGGGTCTGGTCTCCAGTGACCTCCAGAGTTCCATGGCAGTTTATTTTTATTTTTATGATGATTATCCCATTCTTACCGTTGTGGCAAAAGTGATTACGATCGAGTTTCTAAGTTAACGCAAAGTTTCAGCTCTGCAAAATTTAAACAGAATTGACCTAATTTTTCTCTAATTGAAACATTAATCTATTTTCCTTTAACTCCACAATGTCTGAACACCTTTCCCTTTGCTTTCCTGTTCTTTGCATCGCGTTTCCCCTAGGATTTAAGAAAATCCTTCATTCCTTGGTGCAGTGCAATCCATGCCTTATTTAGGAAGTCAGAGGGAATGGTGGGAATAACAAGCTCAGCTCTTTACCATAACACTGGTCCATATTTCCAGGGCTTTCCAATAAATACTGAGAGCTTGATCCCAGAGGTAATTGGGGTCCCTTACAGTCCTGGGTACATAAGGTTGAATTGCCAAATATTCTGTGTACAGTGGATTCAGTAAAGGGAGAATTAGCCCTGCTGGATATTTTTGTACCTATACATTCGTGTATGTGTCTCAGACTGTGAGCTGAGTCCCATCCCAGGAAGTTCCAGCATCAGTGATTGATATTTTGACCCATTTAAAAGTGGGTCTGGGATATAAAGGCTCAATTTTTTGGATTGCAATGAGGATTTCACCACATTTCCCCTACTCACCCTGGAAATTTTGGGTTAAATGCATTTTTGGGGAAGAGCTTTTAGCTGAGATCTTGAAGCTGTCAACAGGGTGGGAGAATCCGTCCTTTCCGTTGCTGGATTTGGCCAGTTGGGGATTCATCAACTTGGGCATACTGCAGGTCTACTTCTGGGCTGAGTTCAGCTCGTTTCAGTGAACCATCACTGGTTCCTGTTTCACTTCCACATTGGAAAAACCCCTTCATATAATCCGAGTATCTGATTGGGAGTTCGTAATTTCAAAAGTACTTGGAGTAAATAATCTCAAGGGTGTCCCGTGGACCCTGTGGGTCACTGGAGGTCTGGGAATGAAGCGTTCCTGTGCTCTGTCCCAGTCTGGCAAGGTAAGGGGGGCTCTACTCATGGTCATAACACTGCTGATCACGTCTGTCTCGGTAGCAGACAACAGAGGTGGGATGGGAGAGTAAAATTCTCAGTGTCTCTCTTGAAAGTTGTCTCTTCTACCAACAAAGAGGTTGAGTTTATGACTTGGACCTGACTGTACTGTAATGGTACTTATGACTGAGGACCTTCGGTGACATTCATTTCTTCTTTCCTGCCTCAGAAGCAAAAGTCCTATTAACCTACCTAAAACTGAATTATTTGTGAGGAATCAGTGCTTTTTATTGTTTTCTATTCTGCACAATTCTGTAACAAGGGATGCTGGCTGCCTCTGGTGAAACAGATTTGAGGCTCTTGATACAAGCAGCTCTTAATGATTTACGCTGGAAAAAGATTAAGGAATTTAGGGGATTTTTTTATGGTTACCACAGTTAGGTCCGTACAAAATGGAGTAGTTTGGAGCAATACTGATGTCCGCCATATCGTGGCACCTCCCAGCACGGAGGGGCATCGCTATGACCTCTCCCTCTCCTTAACACAACTTTTAGCCAATTTTGTACTGCCCGAGGCTTCGGGAGAAATTAGAATCCAGGTCTAAGGGTTTGCCTGTGTGTGGAAGTTCTAGCAAATTAAACTCCTGATCGAGTTTCTGCGGTGCAACAAGTTACCACACATCAGCTGACCCTTGGTACCTGTCTGTGTGCTCACGGCTCGCCTGCAGCAAGTCAGGTAATTAGACTTTGCTTACCCACAATAAAAAAGGGTTAATTTAAATCACATTCGCCAGCGTTTGCTGTAGGCTAGGGATTCACAGATGTAGGATTGCTGTGGGTCAACTAGCGCTAGGCAGTAATTTGAGCTCCACTCGCTTGACCATGAGATTGAGCCCTGAATGGAGACGCGGATTTATCGTGCGGTGGTGTCTGAGCACTGATTCCTTCAGGACGTGCTCCAGGACATCCACGTTCAGACATCTGCAACAGAGACATCTTTTCCTGTCTCCTCTGTGGTCGATAAGGAGAAATGGGTGATTGCAGTGAGACATGATTCTCACCCAGAAGACACTAAAAAAAACCGGAGTGAAAACACTCTGAACTGTGCCCTCAAATGGTGTTTCTCAATTCTCTGAATTGCTGAGAGGGAAGGCTGGATGACTTGCTCAGATGGACACCACTCGATGTCTACCAGAGGTCATCAGCTGGACAAAATCTCACCTCCCATTACAATTCTGTTAGACTATGAGGATATTGTGCCATTCAAGGAGCCTCCACCTGCCTCTCCAAAGGGCTCAGGTCTCCCAGAGGTCCCATGTCAGACCTGCCAAACCCAGAAGCTATGGCCTAAATATGGAGCACCGTTCAAAAAAGAACGAGTTACTTTGAGACATTTGATGTAGATCATTCCAATGCTGCCGGCTGTATTTCAGGGTTTGCGAGGAATACGTAGGAATATGCTTCCACTCCTGATTGTGCTGTGATGGTGTCCCATGTAGGTAAATCATTAGTGATTTCTATACATTTTATAGGTGTTTATGATGAGTCAGAGAACTGGAAGTTCTCTGCAGGGTGCAATTCCTGCCTTCATGAGAGCCAAAATCATAGAACTGGTCAAGTTCCAAGGTACTGAGTGCGCAGGAGATGAATGAAGAGGCTTCGACCTGTAGAAATAATGACCCAAGCATTTATTTACTCTTTTAAATCAGTATCTTTCACTAGCCTGTACATTGCCGCAAATTTCCTTTGCCTATCACAGATAGCCCTTTCCCTAATCTCGCTTTTGGGATTCCTCATTTCTTGTACAATCCTAAACAGGGAAAAGAAGGAGGGCTTTAGTCCTGTGGAAATAGTGAATTTCCAAATGGAGCAGTGATAGCCTTCACTGAGAGTTTGATATATTTGGCCAAATGTAGGTGGTTAAAGACAGTTGAGATTTCCCTGGAATCCATCTGCTGCTCCAGAAGGATGCAGCTCTCCCATAGGTCCCACATGATATTGTCTTGTGTAAATATGTCATGTAAGGTTTTTCACATGGAAATATTTAGGAAATATTTCAGTAATTGAATTGTTTCCTGGGCTTCAGATCCAGATATTTTCATTTGTTTTTTTGCACTATCAGTGCCTGGAGAGTGATCCAAGTCAGTGGAGATTTAAGGTTCGCTGTAGTTGTGTATGCAGAAGGGTGTAGGGTCAACCAAAGGGATGTTTTGTGTCACCTGAGGAACCCACATGCTTTTGGGAGGCAGGCTGGAGCCAGGCAGATGCTGGAAAGCACCTCAAATGGTACTCAACACACCTGTGCTCGAGCAGTTGAATTCCATCCTGAGAATTCAACATGTGATAAACTCAGGGGGGAAAAAAATATCCAGAGAATTTCAAGCAGGCGCATACATTTCTTCCAAAAGGCAGCTGTTGGGAGGTTTGCTTTGGAATGTCTGCTTCCTGAGCAAAAGTGGTGTTATGTAAAGTAAGGTCAGCTAAATTATGTGCAGCAGTGAAGATTTATCCTGGGAATAATGGGGATGATGGCTGAGAATTCAGTTAGCCTAGCCATGGAACTCTTGGCCATCACAGTGGGATGAAATACAGAATTAGAAAATTCTGTGATGTTAAGGGGTTAGAATGGACCTTAAGGATTATCGTCCAGTCCCAATTCCCCCACCATGGGCAGGGACACGTCCTTCTAGGCCAGGCTGCTCATGGCCTTTCCAACCTGGCCTTGAGAGCTTCCAGGGCTGGGGCATCCACAACTTCCCTGGGCAACGTGAAATTATGAATGAAAGGAATGAGCCATCCTCCTGTGCTTGGGTTCAGCTGATTTGATTCATGTGCAGCCAATGCTCAGGGAAGTGGAAATTCACTTTGGTGTGTGGAGGTGAAGGAAGACCACAGTCTCCAGGCACTGGTGGCCTACTGCAGTCACCCATTCTAAACTCACTTTAAGTAGTTTTCACTTTCAAGAGTAATCGAGCAGTACTGATTTAGATCTGAGTCTGATTATTGTTGGAGGTGAAAATTAAGATGTTTGTCTTACCTAGAAGGATAAGTCCTGGCGTTACACGGGATAATCTTCAATTTACTACCAGAAGCAGCTGCACTAAAGGCAGGCAGGTTATCAAAGCATTGAACTTCCTTCGTGATAAAAAAATGCATCATCTCCAGAGGACTGATTGCAGCAGAGTTGCTGCGGCTCGACACGTTCGCAGCCCTGCAGCACCTGTGCATGACCTCAGCTTAATCCAATGTCAAGGGCAAAGGAAGAGATTTAAGCCTCCCTGTCTTGGTGGAGGCTCGGAGCGCACGCATGGACAGTTGCAGCAGCTCTGCTGGCAGGCAGCAACTTGTGAATTACTTGATCTCATTCATTGTGTGCCAATACCTTGCTTCTCGTCACCTTGGTGAGTAAACAGAGGGAGGCAGAGCCGCGGCCTCCGCGTTTATGAAAAGCGTTGCCGGGCCAACGCGCACAACTGCGCACGGATCCGCGGGAGGGGATCGGCTCTGCACGGGCACGCACCTCTCAGCCTGAGTGTGAAATGAGAGGTGACAGGCGAGGAGAAGCCACGGGAGCCAGGGCTCCGAGCGCGGGGATGGAGCTGATGGGGCGATATGGCTCCGCGGCGAGCGCACCTGGACCGCTGGGTTCCATCCCCTGCTCGTGCCAGGAAGGTATTGACAAACTGGAGGGTATTCAAAGAGCCAGAGGGCTGGAAGGACTGATGCTGATGAGCAAAGATTAGCTCTAAGTGCTGATCTGGGCCAAGGAATGATGGGATAATAGCTCTCAAACATTTGTCAGGTGTATGTAGTGGAGGAAAGCAAGGAGGGATCATTCCGCAGGTACTAGGAGAAGGAAAGGAAGGGCGATAGCAGTTAAATATCAGAGAAAACAGCTTGCCTGGATGCTCCAGAATGTCAGCAATGTTAAAATGATGGATGTATCGTCATTTGATTTATTCAACGTGATCCCAGGCAAGACCATGGGAATGTGTCATGGAGGTTTCTGTTTTATGGCTGGGTGGAACCAAACAAGTGATATTTTACTGAAATTCAGTGAGGGTTTATCTACAGCTGGCATGAATCTCCAGAGGTGCCTTGACTTTGGTGAAGCTGTTGTAGAATGCAAAGACACAGAAGAAGCAATGGAAGGGCTGGAATTTAGGATATGACTGTATGGACTCTCTAGGGGTTTATCTGTGCTTCAGCCTCAGGACTTGGACATTCACTTAGTTAGATACAAAATGGTAAAATTGCCAATTCATTACTTTGAGTACCAGGTATAGCAAATTGTAAAATCATAACTTCCCCCTGGCTTCAGTAATTTGCTGTGACCAGGTTTGAACTCCTTCACATTGATCATCATGAAACTTCTCCTCTAAGCTGATCAGTCGCTGCATTCAGCGCCCACGACATCCTTCCCTCTGAATTGCAGACATGTGGATTTGATGGGTGGTGTTTAGTGACGAGGAGTTGGTTGGACGGTCACACCCAGGGGGTGGTGTGGTCAATGGCTCAATGTCCATATGGAGATCGGTGACCCTTGGGGTCCCTCAGGAGTCTATGTTGTGTTCAGTGCTGTTTAATTCCTTTGTCATGGGCATGGGATCAAGGGGACCCTCTGCAGACAGCACCAAGCTGGGAAGGTGGCACAGTGGAGGGAAGGGGTGACATCCACAGGGACCCCGACAAGCTGCAGAGGTGGCCCATGGGAACCTCCCGGGGTTCAACAAGGCCAGTACAAGGTCCTAGAGCCAGGCAAAGCCCGGATCACTCCAGGCTGGGCATGAAGGGATTGAGAGAAGCTCTGGGAAGATGGACTTGGGGGTGCTGGCGGGTGAGAGGCTGGATATTCCCTGACCACGTGCACCTGCGGAAAGCCCAGAAATTCGGGGCTGCATCCCCACGGGTGAGGGAGGTGATGCTTCCACTCTGCTCTGCCTTTCCGAGCCCCCACCTGGAATGCTGCACCCATCCAGCTCTGGAGTCCTCGGCACAGAGCACGGCCAGAGGAGGCCACAGAAACGCTGGCAGGGCTGGAGCCAGGCTGGGAGAGCTGTGATTGCTCAGCCTGGAGAAGAGAAGGCTCTGGGGAGACCTTAGAGCCCCTTCCAGGGCCTAGAGGGGTTTGCAGGAAAGATGGGGGCAAACTTTTTAACAGGACCTGGTGTGAGAGGACAAAGGGCAAGGTTTTAAATGGAGAGAGGGTCAATTCAGATTAGATATAAGGAATAAATTCTTTATGATGAGTGTGGCACAGGTTGCCCAGAGGTGTGGATGTCCCGTCCCTGGGAACATTCAAAGCCAGGCTGGACGGGGCTCTGAGCAGCCCCTCGTGCTTGAAGATGGCCCTGGTCATGGCAAGGTCATTGGACAGAAGAACTTTAAAGGCCTCTTGCAACCCAAACTATTCTGTGGTTCCACAAATGGGAATTTCTCACTTGGCTTGTCGTAACTGAGATATGGTTGAGTTGCTGCCTGAAGGAACATTTTCTTTCATCAAATCTAGGATGAATAGGTCAGGCTATGTTCAGATAACTACATTTGAGGGAGTTTAAGTTCAGTGAGATGGGTCCTGCCTGAGCTGCAAACGAGCTTTTGAGAAGCTCCTGAGTGCATGAGAACAGATAATTATTTCTCAGGGACCCTAATCTAAGGTCAATGCTTTTCTTTAGATTTTTCTAAGTGAGGTGAAGAATTGATCTCATGCCGCTTAGAGGAGTAGGGCACAGCTATTCCCCTCCTTTGGACACACCCTCAGTGTGTGAGGTGGTCATTTCTCAACTCTCCATTATTAAAGGTTGTGAAAGGGCTGTACCTTCAACAGATGTAAAAGACTCTCAGGATCAGCACTATTTAAGGACTTTGCCACTTCTCTCTTTAGCACCCTGCTGATAAGCAACCAGCATGTTCCTTAATCAAAGATCTGGTGTTTGAGAGGCTCCTCAGGGAACATGTGAAATGGCCAAAAAGTGAACATGTATGGGCAAAGAGTCAGAGTTTTTTAATTGACTTGACAAGATGCTGATAGAAGAAGGGCATGTGGAACTTGTAAACTAATTTTTGGAGTCTCTGGGAGCATGATGGAATCCCAGCGTGCTCTTGGCTGTGGAGTTGCCGTCGGATCCCCGTGTCAATGCAGGTGGGGGGAAGCACGAAGGGATTTGTCATCCCAGCCAAGGTGGGGTTGGTATCTTTAGGGACAGGCTGGCTGCTCAGTGCTGTTAAGGACCCGAGTCCTGGTTTTCTGAATGTCCACGGGTGCTGCTGTTTGACCCCACCTGAGGGCCTGTCCTCCCTGGGAGCTGATAGAGATCCCTGGGTTCCAACAGTGCTGCCATGGTGTGGTATGTGCTGCTCCAAAATGCCTTGGGATTAGATTTGTACAGAAAGGACAGAGCCAGGATGGATTTTGTCTGTGGTGAGCTCCTTCCAGCTGAGACAAGCTCGGGAGCAGAATCTCACACTTCCCATCCAGCTGGCAGCCAAATCCACCCAGAGATCCTTTCCACTCCTTCTCCCAGCCCTGCCTGGACTTCATGGCTCATTGCACAGAGACCCTCGTGGTCCTTAGGCAGTAACTCCATTAGGTGAGTCAAAAACCAGAGCCTCCACCCCGCTGGCCGAGCTGTGCTGAACTTGTCTCGGCTGGAAGTCGCTGTTTGCGTGTTTTCCCATAGCTACCGAAATCTGTTTGATTCCAGGCCGAGGTGTGACACGCAGCTTCCCAGCTCCTCGATGTGAGCTTGCCCGGTGGATTTGGATTGTCTCCCAGGCGCTGAATTATCCAAGATGCACATTTTTCTTCACCTTCATGGTGTGGTATCCCCGCACTGGGGGTGTAGAAGGAGCTAAGATCTCAGGCACGCAAAATTTGGGGCTGAATTAATCCTTTTGCTCAGTATTGACCCAATACCTCCTCTCACAGCCCCAGGTTGGAACTGTGTCAGGCACATGGCAGGAATTCTGCCATGTAGCAGCATTCCTCAGATTCCTGGGTCATTAAACAGCTCCAAGAAGCTCCAAGGTTATTATCAATTATTCTGGTATCTAGATTAGTCCCTGCTCTGCCACCTTATCAGCAACAGAGCCATAAAGTTGGCCTTTGTGATTCTTATCTCCACACTTTGATCAAATCCCGAATCTCGGTTGCGCACTAAGGTGATCTCGTCTGCACTGTGTGGGTACCCAAGAGCTGCCAGGAGCACTGCACAGGGCTCAGGGTGTCAAAACATGACCAGGATCTTGATTTACTTTATCCAAAGCCCTCTGAAGCCAACTCTTTCCAGGAAATACTGATTTCACTCAAAGCACGTTGAAGTGATGCGCATACAATGAAGGGAACATGCAAAATGCCTTTGGATTTCCAATTTTCAGGAGCTGAGCTCCAGGTGAGGACAGCTTGTTCTCCCAAGGAACAGCCTGACCACACAATTCGTTACCTGTCTCTGTGCAAAAGAGGAGAAATAGCAAAAAAGGCAACCTGAAGGCTGATATTCTCAAAAATTAGAGGTTTGAATTGGCTGCACCAGTGGTTTCTTTCCACATATCCCGAAAATAACCCCACAAACAGAAGCTCCCAAGTGGTTTTAAAGGGGAGCTGATAAAAGTTGACATTAATAATGTACAAACCACATGCTAGAATGGTTGAATGCAAAAGTTTAAGGCACATGTGAGGGCTCAGGGATCTAATCTGGGCCAGGTCTGTGTGATTCTCTTGAAGGTCAGTCTGCTCAGGACTTTCATCTTCAGCTCTGTGAGCACCAAATCTTAGACAGCCATGGGCTGAGTCTTCCCTGGGTTCATCCGAGCTTCCTGCTTGTGCTTTCTCCTGGATTTTTCCTGTTGGTTGTTATTTTAGAAGATGCTGAAATAGAAAGAATGGGTGAAAACATGTGAAATATACACATTGTGCAAAGGCACAACTGTGTCACCTCCCTGCTCTCATTTCCTAACCCAGGAAATTGTTTTGTCCTTCTGTTTGGGCTCCCCTTCGAGTCAGATCCATCCTGCTGGAGAGGCAGAGGTTTCCTGGAGGTCTCTTTATTGGAGATCTCTTATTCTGGAATAGATTTTGGATCAAGCCTTTCTTCTGCATGCCTAATTTTGTCTACTACTCCTAAAGCATCCCTATAGATCTTTGCCAATTTAGCAACTGATATGAATAAATAATACCCTCAGTAAACAAGTTTTGAATTAAATCCCTCAGTGGATAATTATGGTTGATAAAGTGGAGCTGAATGCGGATCTATTGGAAGTTCTACCTGAGAGGGGTTTTGTTGGTATTGGTTTGTGTTAATTTATTTATTTATTAGAATTCTTGGAGAGTTTCATGTTTTTAAATTATGGAAGCCTTAAAACACTTAGGGCAGCGATTTCTTCAGAGTAGGGTCCAATGTTGCAGCGTGTAACACAGGGAAACCTGGGTCATGCGTGGGATTACTCATTTTCCTTACACCGAATCTAATCCTTATGAAAACTTTGCTTGAGCCAAGCACTTAACCACATGTTTAAGCACGTGGGACATCCTGTCCTTACATTCTTGCTTGTGTCTCATTGATCCAGCGCTCGGCTGGGGCATTGGGTAAATCAGGAACAAATGGAATCGACCCAGGAGGAAGAAAAGGAGATTTCCAACCTCTCACCACCTGCGCTGTTCAGTAGAGTGAGTTGAAAGGTTGAAAACCGAAAAAACCTCAGTGATCAGACAAGACTTGAGTGGAAATGCAGAAAAGAGCAGTGTTTGGTGTTGTTCCAAAGATTAAAAGGAGGAAATTTATGGATAAAGTGGGGAGGTTCCTAAATAGAAATAGAAGTGAAGCCTCCATCACCCCAAATTGTGTTTATCGGTGGTACAGTGACTTGGAAGTCATTTTCCATATCCACTGACAAATATCAGTGTATAGGCAGAGACAGGACGCACACTTTTGCAGCTCTTCTAAAGAACATACACCCAGCGATCAATCAGCAGTTTATCACTGAAATTCAGCTCATTCATTAATAATCCATCATCTGCGTGTCAACAGCTTTGTCCTGAATTCCCTAATGGAATGGCTGTTTCCATGGATGTGTATGGTGATATTATTCCCACTTCATAGGTGGGAAATTGAGGCAAACCAAAATGCCCCAAGTCCACAGTCGCATGCTCACACCTTAATAACTACACCACCTTCTCTCCTAATTAAAGTAATTTACTGATAGAATTGATCTGTGTGCACGCTGGAAGGATAATTATCTCAAATCTAATGTTGGGACAGTTTCATAACCCACCCAATCTGTAAATGCTGAAGGTTCTCCATCTCTGGGAACTTTTGTTGGTCAGTGCTCATGAGGTTCCTACATGTGCTTCATCCAGAGCTGGGAGCCTGAAATTATCACACTTAAGGTAAAACACATATGAAAAAAGAAAAATATTCTGGGGAAAATCTGCTGCTGTTCTGATTGGCAGTGTTTGATGATTAAAAACATGATTCATCCAAAAACAACCCACGCCTTTCAGTCTGTTCCCAGAGCTCTGGCGCCAACCAAATTCTGGGTACCCAAGAGACATTTCTGTCCTGTCACAGCAAGCAGCATCGGAATTGCAGCAAGGCGATTCCTCCCCTGGTGCTGGCACAGGGTGTCTTTCTCAACGATGACCCAAAGTGAGTCTCACAGGGAAGCCTTGGGTGCAAAAGCCTTTCTTTGAGCAGGATGTTGCTGGACAATGGAATGAAAGGGCCACAGCTGAGGTGTTCCCAAACTGTTTTTCGGTTGAAGACCCTTGCTGATAAGCGATTAGATGCTCTCAGCTAAAAGGTGGTGCTAAAAGGATCAAGGAGGAAAGTCGGTGCTGAGTGGGAGCAATTTGCTGGTGAGAAACAACATCCTTATTCCTGTAAGGCTGGAGAAGGCTGGTAATTCCGAGGCATAAATCCCTTTGAGGCTTGCCACATCCCAGTTTCAGCCAACGCTGGGATGAGTTAAAAGCAGGAGGGGCTGCATTGTAAAGCCATGATCTTATCCAAGTCTCATCCAACTCCTATTTATATGGTTGTAGATATATTACGACCCATTGTCTGAGGCAGAACTTGGTACTCAGCCCTTTGAGGGCTTATGGGGAACACTCCTCTGATCAGAGAATTTTACAGCACTTGGTGTGGGATTTTATGGCCTGAAGCCGTGGATAATCTTGGGCCTGATCGTGTCAGATTCCTCCCCAAAAACAATGAGGAGCTTGAGTCACTTGGGTGGGAAACCTCCAAGGAAATCTCGGTGTGACTCTGTATCTTCAGGACCATGAGAGCTGCCCCTGGTCACTCCTTTGTCAGGTTTAACAACCCGTGCTTGAGTTAGAGCATTTAGAAAGCTGTTTCATTTCCTAAAATTCCTGTAGCTCACATTCAGACCACTGCTCTGAAACCTTAGAGGAATTTATTGGAACACACTGTAACATCAGAGATCAAGAAAGTAATGACTAACTCAGGTTAAAACTTTAGTTCTGAGCACCAGAGAGCAGTTCGATGATATTCAAAGTGTTTCTGTGTGTGACTTGCTTCAATCCCATGTCCAATATCCTCACCTGTGAAGGAAATGGTGATGCAGCAGATGATATGAATCAGTCATTGCTCTCAGATTTGAATGTTCTGCTGCTTTTCCAGGCCTGCTCCAGCTTTTCAGTACATCTGGACGTGGCATTTTGGGTCCTGTCCTCCCCAGTGCTGGGGTTATCCCCTCCTCCTCCTCCAGCCCTGCTGTGCTCAGCATTCAATCTTGGGGGTCAGTCCCCAAATCCCCACATCCTCCTGGAGCCCTGACATGGCTCCTGTCACTCCCACAATCCTGGCTTGGCACCTGGGGCATGGAGGTGGCTTTGGGTGGTGGCATCCTCACCCTCTCTTAGTGCTGCTGCCCTGTCCGTGTCCTTCACTTTGACTCCTCCCAGCATCTCCATGTCCTTCGGGCTTTTTCAGTACATGTGGTGCAGTTTTTCTGACTGTTGGTAAGAAAGTTTAATAGCAATGAGATGATCTCAGGAGTTTCAGTTAAAAACAGCCTCGTTTGATGGTGATTGCTTGGCAGAGTGATACTGGAGGACTGTCAGCTGTGCATCTATTTCCAGCGTACTGTGCTGATCCCAAATATGACAACTTTGAATTGTTTATTCACTCTTTTTCTTTATATTCTGACAAAAAAATGCTGTATCCACGTCACTTTTATCACCTCTGTTTAACAATCTCATTTAAAAATTACGTGAAATTAGTTTTCCATAGAACTGTGGTTACTACCACTAATTATATTAAACTTTTCCACCCTCTGTGGGTTCAGTCTTGTATCATCCATTTCCCTTTTGGGCCAGATAACAGATTTACAGTTATCCATTTGCTCTTTAACAACACAGTGGATTCCTAACCTATTTGGCATTCTCTTGTTCTCCATCATCACTTGCAGATTTATTACAAATGTTAACAGTAGTTATCCAGAAATATCCGAGATTCCCTTCCTTCTTTATCTCCTTGTTTATCTCCAGGAGGTTAATACATTATTAGGGACTACAAATGTGTGTGTGAATATCTCTCTGTGTTCTCCAACAACACATTAAACAATTATTTATTGATCACCCTCATGCTTTTAGCACTACTAACCATGGATTATCTACTGAGAGCTTGAGCTTTCCTTATCGCTTCTCTGCCTTATTGTGGCCTAATTTGTATTCACGATTTCCCACTCTCCTTGTCTTTGAAGGCACATAGGAATGGGGTGAGTCTGAGGTTCATGAGCCGTGCTGGGAGCTCATGGATGGCTTTTAAACCACCCCATGGGATTTCACCAATTTTTTTGTTTGTTTGTTTGTTTTTTGTTTTTGTTTTTTGTTTGGTTTGTTTGTTTGTTTGTTTTTGTTGTTCTTGTTTTGTAAAAGCAAAGCTGTTCATTTAGGGAATCACATTCACTTTACTCAAACTTCTCATGCTCAGCCTGGACAGTCTTTTCTTTTGCCCTCCCACTGTAGTTCAGTGCTTCTGTATCACAGTCCAGCTAGAAGAATTGATTCCTTAGAATCGGGAAATACGTGCTTTTTAAAATAATTTACCAAACCAAAATAGCTTTCAAAAAAAATTTCCACAACCCTCCCAACCCCTCCCAGTCAGCCTGTTGTCATTTTGCACCTCGCCTTTCAAGATTTTCCCAATTATTTATTATTATGCCTTAGCAGTTGCCAGTTCCAAGGAAGTCGAAAGGTTCCTTGTCCTGAGCTCTGTGTGTGCACATAGCGAGAGGCAGTCCCTGCCCTGCAGCACTTCAAATCTAATCTAAAGAGACAGAAAAAAAGGTGGGTGAAATGAAGAATTATTAGTATGGCACGATGTTAGCAACTCCTTACCCCGGATCCCTGGCAGCTTTCCAGCCCCCAAAAGGACAGGAGTGCAGATATTTCTTTTCAAGGTAAGAGTAGTGCAGGGGGTTTTGTGGTGGAAAGTTCTCCACCCTGATTTTTCCACGGAGGAAGGGTTTTTTTTCCTGGGCACGCGACACATTTGAAGCAGGGGTCTGTCAGAGAAGGGGCAAGGGCTGTGAGCAGCTACTGAAGGCTCTCCTGCTGCTGTGTCAAAAAAAAAAAAAAAATAGAATCCACATGTCTGCAGCTGGGAAATTCAAGGGAGCATTCCCCTTCTCCCCGTCGAGATTTGACATGTGTGGACACAGACAAGGAGCGGGGTTTGCTTAGGCAAAGCACCAGTGCTGACTCCTGCTATTCTGCTAACTGCTCTTCATTTTCTACTTACTGCTGCCTCCCATCCTACCTCATTCCTGGCCCCTTCTCTCTGTTTCTTTCACCCCTTCATGTCCTGCCTGAGTGCAGAAAATGAGCTTTCTGCAGCAGGAATCATCTCCCCGATGCTTCTCCAGCAAGCTCTTCACACAATGGGAGCCCTAATCTCAGACTCAGGTTCAAGGCATAATGGTAATAATTATTGTTGTTATCGTTGTAATAACAATGATGGAAAGATTTAGAGAAAGCAGGGGAAAAAAATGTTGCTAACAGCAAGGGAAGATTACCCTGATCCTGGAAAGAGGTGTGTATCAGCAACTTTTAATCACCAGATAGGCTTCCTCTTCCAGGGTGGGGTGATACGAAGCTCTGGTTGTGCTCCCTGATGGAGTGTGTGCTGGGAGCTGTGTCCGTGGCTCAGTGAGGCTGAAAAAAGGGATTTTCCTAAATGCTGGTGCTCAGGAAGATGGGAAATGGAGTGCAGGCATCTGTCCAGGTCCATCAGCAGACAGTGGCTCACACCTCATGGCCAGAGAGGTCAATGTTTGGCCACTGACAGGGTTTGGAGCTTGGGGTTAAAAACCAACGTGGGCATGTGGGGCTTTCTCCCTCTCTCCTTTCTTCAGAGCACAGCAGATAAATAGCTCCAGGTGAAGGCCTGCACATTCTTTATGAAGCAAAACGTGCTGTCGGTGTAAGGAGGCGAATGTGTGGCCCGGGGCACCATGTGCAATGTAATGTGTCTCGAGTCCCTTGCACGGGCTTGTTTCAAATATGTGTCAATAACACAGCAGCAGCAGCAGTTTGCTGCTCAGAAAGGAAAAGGAGGTGAGCGTGGTGGGGAGAGAGGGGAAAGCAGCGTGGGGTGGAGGGCAGGTAGTCCCCATCCTCGCCAGGAGCCTCCTTGGAAACCCCAAACCTTGCCCTGCTCCCCACCACCAGCTCCCTGCTCCTCGGTGAGGTCACCCCCATTACAGTGAATATCCAGCACTGGCACCTCCAGGAGAGATCCAATGTATTCACTTACAAACTCATTTTTACAGCAGGAGGGATAAATGATCTCTTGTAGGGAGTGGGCGAAGCCTCTAATTATTACTTTTAAGGATGTAAACCAAACCCAGGTTAACAATTACGGGGGACTGATTGTCTTCCTCTTCTTGCCTCCTGTTCTAGCCAGGATTCAGGTCTCAGTGATTTCAGCAGAGTCAAAATTAGCACCTGCAAGGCCTGTGTGTGGAAAGCCACAGCCCTGTACAAACCTCTTTGCCACCACTGCCACGAGAGATTGGCTCCAGCAGCTCCTGCAGGGAGGATGGGTTGGCGCATCCCTGGGGGAACTGATGGATTCCATATCTCTGGATCGAGAGTGGGCACCTCTCTGGAGGAGGTGATTCAGCAATGGCCAGTGGTGTAGAGGAGATGAGCTAATGGGTGGTCTATTGTATATATGGTTGGTAATTATATACATTGATGAATCCATGAGATTATGGTGTTGTTGGAAAGGAGCTCGGCAGAATTCCTAAGCTTTTGTGACTGCCTCTCACCAGTTCCCCTGCCCCAGCTGAGGAAAACCATTCACAATGAGGCAAGTGAGTGGAACAGTGCTGAATCTTCAGTCCAGAATTTTGTGTTCCAGTGAGAACATCCCTGTCTTGGCTTGGCCTGCAGTGGGAATTGCTGGGTTTGGGTCTTTTTTCTTGTATTTGTTATAATTCCCATGGAGGGGGGTTCTACTTCGCTGCACCCTCCTTCTCCTCTCAGCAAGTCTCTCTGGAGCTCAGAAGCAGACCTTTGGCCAAAGGGTTTGGTACAGATGAACACAAACCTCTTGCTCATCACCTGACAAAATAATCCTGAGGTCAAGGTGGGATTCATCTCACTGGACACCTGCACTGCCAGTAACTCACACCTGAGATATCACAGAATCACAGAATGGTTTGGGCTGGGAAGACCTGAAAGGTCATCCGGTTCCAACCCCTGCCATGGGCAGGGACACCTTCCAGCATCCCAGGTTGCTCCAAGCCCTGTCCAGCCTGGCCTTGGACACTTCCAGAGATGCACACGTAGCATTACTCTTCCATGGCCAGTGGAGTCCAGCACTTAACTGGATTTAACTCCACGACTTAACTTCTGATTGAAATGGTATCTTGACTAGGCCAAATTTCTGGTGTCCCAGTTGTGTCTAGTTCTTCCTGTTGGACACATGGGACATGTGGGGTGGCTGGCTCAGGTCTATGCTGCAGCATTCCGGAGCTGAATCCCACAGGGCCGAGGGGCCACGTCAAGGCTCCCAGTCCTGCCGAAGATTCCCAGTGGTACCTGCCGCACCCAAGCAGGGCTGGAAGCCACTGCACGGCTCCTACAGGAAACCTGTGGCAGTTGGGAGCCAGGTTTGGTCCCCAGGTGTAGCTGGAAGGGTTTGAGATGTCCCTGTGCACTCAGCCAAACTGACCCTCCCATGGCCCGAGACACCTCACCAGCCTTTGGAGACTTGACCCACCTCGTTCTGAGCTTCTGATTTCCAAATGTTATTAGTCAGTGTTAGTAGGAAAAGGAGGTGTAAGAAAGAGTTCCTTGAGGGCACTCTCGATGTTTCTGGTCGATGCTTGGGTGCACCAGAGCAGAGAATGTTCAATGGAGCCTCTGAAAGCAGGGATGTGTCAATAGGTGTGTCCGTGCGTGGGTACACGCGGGAAGGAATGGGAAAGGAAGGGAACAGAAGGCAGAGAACATCTGATGGTGGCATCAGGGGTAAACATGTTCTCATGTTCGTGGCTTTGCTTCCACTGCCATTTTCAGCCTTGCAGTTGAGCAATTCCTTCCAAAGAAAGCATCCTCTCTGCCCTCCTGGTTGGTTATGGATGGGATGATATCCTGTAGGTGAAGAGCTCAGAGACATTTAAACCCTGGCACCTTTGTGCTGTTAAATCCTCAGGTACTCCTGCTTTGGGAATCCTTCTTATTCCTGCCAAATCCCCTTCTATTCCTCTGAACCTTGGTGATAGTTTGTGAAACTGAGTTCCATTAATTAATTAATTAATTCAGCATCATAATAAACCCCAGAGCTGTGCAGGGCCTTCTAAGACCTGTACACCATTTAGTGTGTTATTCCTGTAAAATTCCTTGAAAACTGAACTTTCCTGGCAGTATGGACAGCTGGAAATTCTTCAATTTCTTAATTTAAACAGAAGTTGCTAAACTCCTGAGTGATTTGTTCAGTTAAATATTTCTGGCCAGTCAAAATACCTCCTTTAGATTCCTACTTTTCCACATTCCGATTCATTTTCACTGGCACAGGTTGCCTGGAGCGGCAGTGGGTGCCCCATCCCTGGAAACATCCATGGTCGGGCGGGATGGGGCTCTGAGCAACCTGACCTGGTTCAAGACATTCCTGATTGTGATGGAGGGGTTGGAGTAGATGACCTTCGAAGCTCACAGACAAACCATTCCCACACAAGCCATTCCATGATTCTCCAATTCCATACTCAGGGTCTAGGAGCACGGGAGAGCTGAAAACCAGGGAGTGCGCAGCCTCCGTGGTGCTCCTGCAGTTGTTTGGTGACACAGGGCTGCTCCTGCAGAGGCTATGGTCCCTGCGGCCACTCAGGCTCCTCACAGCAGAGCCCACGTGAGATCCGTGGGTCGATCTGATTGTCCCCGGTGGAGCTCCCTTCCTGCAGCCTGGTTTTGTCACTGTTCAGATCTCCCGTGAAACCCAATTAGGAGCATTGCATAATCCCCCGGATCCATCAGTGCTTCAGCTCTGCAGGGAACGCAGAGAAATCCAAGCTGGAAGGAATCCATCTGCTAAGCTGAGTGACCCTGCAGCTTTATTATTATTATTATGAAGAGGAGGGCTCGTCTCTGGTTTCTAAAGTAAACACAGGAGGTATCTTGGCAGAGGAACGTGCAGCAGAAAGCTGGGATTGCTTTCCCAAATTCTTGGCCGCTTCCCTCGCTGCATGTCAAAGCTGGTATCTTTGCCGTGTGGTGATCACCCCTCCGCGGGCTGATCACTATCTGGCAGCCTGTCTGCAGCTCCCCAGCCTCTCAGAAAGAAATCATTAGGGCAGGGATGCTGCACGGGAGATGTGCAGGTGCTGCTCCTGCCGCCTGCCACCCCGAGAGCTTCCCGATCCTTCCGCGGGAGGCTCGGTGTCCCCAGCGCTGAGAGGTTTTCTCTTCACTCGGAATCTCAGTTCAGCCCCCCAAGTTAGAGATTTGGGTTGGTTTCTGCTGCTCCAAGGACGGCTCCCTACCTGCTCTCTTCCCTCAAAATCTTTCCCCTCCTACCTGCAGTGGGGATGGTTCAGCCTGGAAAAGAGAAGGGTTCAGGGGGACCTCATGGTGGCCAGGACCTGCAGCGAGGTCCAAGAAAAGAGAGAGACTATTTAAAGAGTCTGGAGTGCCAGGACAAAGGGAATGGCTTCAAACTGACAGAGAGTAGGGTTGGATTAGATATTGGGAAGGAATTCCTGGCTGTGAGGGTGGGCAGGCCCTGGCACAGGTGCCCAGAGCAGCTGTGGCTGTCCCTGGATCCCTGGCAGTGTCCAAGGCCAGGCTGGACAGGGCTTGGAGCAGCCTGGGACAGTGGAAGGTGATGGTAGTGGAAGTAGATGGTCTTTAAGGCTCCTTCCAACCCAGGCCGTTCTGGGTTTCTGTGATTGCAGGACTCTTCCTCTCACCCCAGTTTCTCTCCCATCCATCAGCCTGACCCCCTGCAGATGCTTTTCAGCCCGGCACTGCCTCACCAATTGAGAGGTTTCCACCCTGGAGAGCAGTTCTGCTCCTCTGAGGAACACCAAGGCACCGCATCTGCTGAGCCACTTGGAGAAGGAGCTCTCGAAGCCACGGCTCCTGGGGTGAGCACACTGCACTCCAGCAGGTTTAGGGACAGGAGCCTGGAGCAGAAATCTTGGTGCTCCTCTGTGCTGTCTGCTGCTGCACACGTGGGGCCGTAATTCCCGGCTGTGCTGTTGGAATTGCGGTTGATCATGTCTGTTGCTTGATCACCCAAAAGACTGAATAACCTTTCATATAAATCACCTTTCTTCAACCAAGACATTTGGAGAGTGGGTGGCCTCTTGAGAATCATAAAATCATGGAATGGTTTGGGCTGGGAGGGACCTCAAAGACCATCTACTTCCATGGGCAGGGACACCTCCCACTGTCCCAGGCTGCTCCAAGCCCTGTCCAGCCTGGCCTTGGACACTGCCAGGGATCCAGGGGCAGCCACAGCTTCTCTGGGCACCTGTGCCAGGGCCTGCCCACCCTCACAGGGAAGAATTTCTTCATAACACCCAATCTAAATATATATAAATATGTGTGTATGTCTTCCTATCTCCAAAACAGATTATAAAACCTTGACTTAACTTTAGGTCACTGCCATTGTTGAGGGATCACCAAATGGAGGGATTTTGCTTAGGAACCCAAGAAAATTAAGCTGCTTTATGGCTGAAACATTCCCTTCACCGCAGAATGAGTTTGGGGCTGAGGGAGACCCGGCACATCCATTTCAGTAAACAGGAGGTATCCACAGACAGTGGTAAAAGTCAGTGCTGTAAAGCACATTAAACCTTTCCCTTCTTTCTCTGCATCAGGTTTTATTGCAGTTGTTATTCTTTCTGTTGTGAGAGGTGATCTCTGAGAGAGAATTTTTCTCTCTCTCAAGGTGTATACAAATGCCAGGACATCCACTGGCACTTTTCCTGTACCTCTGAGCGACTCATCAGTCTGTACCTCCTTAATTTTACTGAGATCTAGCTGAAACATGTCAAGGAGCCATGAGGATTTTTTCCCATGCAAAGCAGTTTCTTTGCAAAAAAAAAAAAAAAAAAAAAAAAAAAAAGCATCCAGTTGTTCTGTTGTTCTGTTTTTTTCTCATTTGAGAAAAAATTGTTTTATAAGCAGCAAAAAAAGTTTGAGTTTTGGTCTCATGGCAGACTTGTTGCTGTTTTAGTGCTAAATAAGTGTTGATTTCCCTTTGAGCTGTGGATTTCTGTTGTCTATTACCAGGTCACCTTTAGCTGCAGCCCTTCCCAAAGAGAGGGAAGGAGAGGATAAGGAGCTCTCTGCCTTCTGCTGCTTTCCACATTTCTCTAAAAGCTGAAATACAGCCTTGAAAAGCTTCAGTGTATTTTTGGAGGAAAGTTTTGCTTTCCTGCCCTGCTCTCATGTTCCTTTCCCATATGGCAGGGCCAAGATGCAGATAAATATTCCCCTTAGTCCACTCTGTGTGCAGAAATGGTCTTCAGAGAGGGTGAAAGGTGTGTTTATTCCTATTTATGACTCTGGAACAGCTGATTCCCTATTGATCAGTCCTTGGAGCTGTTCCGAGGCATTGAATGAGAGGAGCACTGTGACATTTCAGACCAAAGGAGGAGCAGATAACGTGATGAATGAATGATATGAAAGGAAGCACAACCATAATTTATTGCAAAGCACTTAGAAGGTATTTTGATGGATGGTGCAAGTAGATGAAAAGCCCTTTTGGGTTCAGGATTTTTTTTTTTTTTTTTCAGTTCATTAGTTCAAAGTGAAACAACTCTTTCCGGATAGCAAAATCAAGTATATGATCAGAAATCCTTTTTTCCACAAAAATCAAAATATTTCACTTAAGTTTTGAGATTCTGAGTATTTTAAGATAAACATAAAAGATTTTTACACAAAGTAAAATTGTTTACAACCCACTCTCCATAAAACTGTTATTTTTACATTGGTCAGAAAAATTAAGCTTATTCTGCATGCTTGGCCAATGTGGCAAGCTCAGAAGATTTCAGGGTGGGTTTTTTTGCAATGTAAAAAAATTGTGCCCAGTTCTAGCTGGCAGTTTCAGTAGAGTTGATAAAGTTTGCCTTTCCTCAGATGTTCAGGGTTTGGACACAGTGACAATGAGAAATGGCAAAATTCCCAATGCAACTGAAGCTGTGCTGTGGGTCTGCGAAGGAAACAAACCCAAAGTTGCCCAACCCAAACTTCTAATTCGGTATCGATAATTAAATAAAAAAAAGCACACGCAAGTGTGACAACAAGTCCCTTATTGACTGTCTGGGTGCAATAAAAGTCCTTAAACACATGCTCGGTTTTAAATATGTGCTCAAGCCCCATTGATTCCAGTGTTAACGTGAAGCACTGACTGAAGTGCTTCTCTAAACCAAGGCTTCCTGCATTTTCCTTAAGAGTATTTTATGACCAGAACAAAAAGTAGCTGTAGGATTCATTAGAGGGAAAAGAAAAAAAAAAAAAAAAAAAAAAAGAGGGAGAGAGAGTGCAAAAGGAAGGAAAAACAAAGAGAAGGAAACTTTATGGCTCCGTAAACAGCTGTAAGCAATGTCTCTGGTCGGGTCAGACCGGTCTGAGTTGACAAGGCAGTGTCTCCAATTATATAGCATGCTGTAGCCTGTAAAAATGAAATCAATTTGTTATTTTTCTGGGAGAACATTATAGCGTGAGTTCACACATTTGGTGAGCCTGATGAGTCAGTGAAAGCCAGAGGAGGAATTTGCAGACCTGTGTGCAGAGCGGAGTGAGGGGCTGCGTGTGTTTAGCACAACCCAATGCATATTCACAGCACCTTCTGGAAGGAAAGGGTGGGAAATGTGAGCAATTTGCTTTAGTAGAGCAGCGGACAGTGAAAATCCTGCTGTTCTTACCCAAACCCCAAAATGACGGCGCTTTCCATGCGTGGTTCTCATTTCAAAATTGGCTTCATCACGGAGGAGTTTCAGGATAAAATTCCCCGGAGCGCTTAAGCACTTAAGCAATTTAGAAGTCCAAATCCAATCTTTGCGGGGATCTGAGGTCTTTGAGCCCAGTCCTCCAAGGTATTTAGCACTGACATAGCCCAGACCAAACCCTCAGCGCAGGGGGATGAGCATTAATGAGAGGTTTGAAACCACAATATGTACTTTATATTGCTGATCATTTAAAAAAGGTTCAAGCTGGGATGCTTTAGGGGTGGGGGGGAACTAGAAGCATTAGGACTAGCCACAGTCCTAATTATTATTGAAATTCAGAGTAGGAATCTAAATATCTTTACATCGTATAGGCATTTTTCATTGCCCAATACATTGCTTTATCCCTTCCCTCCACTCCCCTAATTTAGCACACCTGACCCAGAAAATTAGAGCTATTTTCACCTAAAACTTCATTCCAGTGCCCAAGTTATATAAGCATCGTGCTGGGGAGAAGGAGGCAGGTTCTTTTCCAGGCCAGCCAGTCGTTGCCTCACAAACACACATTCTTTCCATTTGTCATGAAACCCTGAGAGGGGTTAGGCTGGGAGAAGTCAGAAGTAAGGCAGCAAAGGTGTTTACATGAAACTTTAAATTACTCCCCTTTCATTTGCAGGTAACTGTTGTTCCTCGTCCCAGGTAAATTTATCCATCAGCAATATCATTAGATGAGTTCATTATAACCACGAGATTTACAGCGTTCATAAACTGCAGTGTAGGTGGCAGATTAAAATGTTAAGGCTTATACATCTCTAAAACCCTGCACTGCCACCCTGGCACATTTCATGAGATAAATGGAGCGGGATGGAGGGAGATCTCAACCAGGGAGACCTCCAGGGAGAAGCCCCAGATGTAGGATGTGGTGTGGAAGCAACACCAGGGTCACTGGGGCTTGGATCCAGCCTTGAAAACATGGTTTGAGGGGCCATTATTCCGCTGGCTGGGTTGTTTTTCAGATGACATGTATAGCAAAGGAGATAATTGCCTTGGGTAATTAAAGAGTTCCAAAGACTTTTTCCAAGGAATCGGGTTGTTAATACTTGTACTCTCTCCTCTTCTGTAGATCCTAAGGGAAGACAAAGTCAAAGCACCATCCCTTGCACTTAGCGTGGAAGGTGCTGAGTGTTGTGGTGTGCCTTGGTTCCTGTGGGAATTCACTGTCCTGGCCAAACCTCAGCTCAGGGAATTTTTGCTGTCTTAGCACCCACTTGAAGTTTGTTATTTTTCAAATCCAGCCTCAAACTACTCTAAATAAGCTGTCGTGGTCCATATTAGAGACAGCAAAGACTTTCCTTGGCCACCTCTTACAGCTCTCCTGGGATTCCTGAGATTTGGCCAAAAAAAGGGTGAAATTCCCGGCTCCTACGTTTAGCTTGTCTAAAAAGGTGTCCACTTCATGCTCCTCATTTTTCCAGAGCCAGTGGTGCCTCCTGGGCATCTCCAGTGATTCAGCCCACCTATCTGAGGCATCTCTCTCAGGATGGGCTGAGTTGCCCTCTGGAGATGCTGATCTTGCTCCGTGGGCTCCGGTAGACAGCGAGCTTGGCCGAGATTCCAAACTTTTAAATGGTCAAAGTCGGGTGAGGTGAGTCCCACGCTCAGAGATCCTCTGATGAAAGGTGCTGGAGAAACACAGTGCTGCTGCATCATCGCCAGCGCCGTCGTTGTTATTAATACAGGGCAAGGGTGAGGGAATTATTATGGGAGAAAAGTCACCTCCGTGCCTGCGTATTTGCAGGATTGGACTCAGCCGCAAAATTATGCACATACTTTTAGGGTTAGAGGAGAAAATTGATTTAAATATAGCCCTGGTGCTGTACTTTGAGATGAACAAAAAGGTATCCAACAGGAACAGTTAATCCAGTAGGCTGCAGTCTTTTTGTTTTCCAGGCTGAAAGAAAAAAGTCCGGAAGGACAGACACCTGCAGAGTGAATTTGAGGCTTAGATTTCTTTTTGTGAACCTCTTTGGAATGTCTTAGTCTTGATAGTGAGATGCCCAGAGCCAAATGTTGAAGACCCCACTGCAATAAATGTTGCAGACACTCATAATCTCTGAATCAAAACACGACACTTCTGTAATTAGACTGCTTAGGCCTATGTTTGATTGTTATTTGTCCACACAAACCAAAAAAGCAACCCCAAACTGAAAAAATATCTTCCATCAGAATCAGTTACTTGATTCATGTCTTCTGGAGCCAAACCTATCCTTTTGCTGATCTATGTTAAGGTGGTTTGCAAGTTTTCAACCAAAACATCCATTAAAATTTTTGCTATTGTCCACATTTTGTAATTGCTTGGGTTTGGGATAGTTTTAGTGTTGTAGAAGAAAGTCACTTCTATGCAGGAGGGACATCAGTGAGCAGAATAATCTCCTTTTTCATTAAAAATAATGGAATGTGACAAGTACCACTTCCTTTCTTTTCACTCTGAAATTTTTCTAGGTTTTGTTTTCAGAGTAAAACAGAGAAACAAGCAGAGCATATGCCAGAATATTGGTATTTTCTGTGAAAAAGAAGACCATTCAGTGAGCGTAGAATTAGGAGTTTTTTCTGCCTGTCCACTTATCCGGCCTCTGGGCTGGTGGTTCAAAGCATGGAATCATAAAACCACAGTTTGGGTTGGAGGGACCTTAAAGATCATCCAGTGCCACCCCTGCCACAGGAAGGGACACTTTCCACTGTCCCAGGTTGCTTCAAGTCCTGTCCAGCGTGTCCTTGGACATTTCCAGGGATCCAGGGGCAGCCACAGCTTCTCTGGGCACCTGTGCCAGGGCCTGCCCACCCTCCCAGAGAATATTTTTTCCCAATATCCCATCTGTCCCTGCCCTCTGGCGATTTGAAGCCATTCACCCTTGTTCTGTCACTCCAGGCTCTTGTGAACAGTCTCTCTCTATCTTTCTTGCAGCTCCCTTCAGGTCCTTGAAGGCCACAGTGAGATCGCTCTGGAAATCTTCTCTTTTCCAGCTGAACAAACCCAATTCTCTCAGCCTTTCCTGTCAGAAAAGATGCTCCATCCCTCTGATCGATTTAAAGGCTGTTCTTTGGGCTGGCTCCAGCAGGTCCATGTCCTTCCTGTGTCTCTCACAGAGTTTCATGGACACTTGATGTGTGCTGCCAGAGTGGAAAAGCACAGTACGCTCAACTCCATCTCCTGCTCCTGGCCTCTCCCTCTGGGGTATTCTTTCCAGCTTCCTCTGTCCATGTCAGGTGGGCACCACAATTCATCTGTGGTGTGTGTCAGCTCTGTTTGGGGAGGGTTTGTGGGACCTGACTCACAGATCCTACCCCTGAGCCTCTGGACATTAAGTGCCACTGGCCATTCCTGGCAGCCTCCATTTTTTTGGAACCTTCACAGCCTTCTAGCTGCTCATTTCTCAAAAAAATGTGTTTCTAGGCAGCCTCATGGATTTCATGCTGGTCAGCCTTGAAGGATTACGGTGAGAGACCAGAGAGGGTCTATTTGGGGTGTTGTAGGATGGAGCAGGGGCTGCCCACTCATCACCAGCTTCCTGTGAGCCTAGGACCAGATGTGAGACAACCCTCGAGAGGTTTTCCCTACAGCTTTTCAGAACCTATGGACACTTCTCCAGCCACCTTCTCAATTTCTGTATTTTGGGATCGTAATACCACAGATGTGTTGTGAAAATGCATCTTTTTAGACAAACTGCTTTGCACAATTTGTCCCCTCCTTCATCACACAGCTGAGATTCATCTTCCAAGGGATGTGGCACCACAGAGAGGCAGCCAAAATGAGTGAGAAAGGAGCAGGGGCTGAGCTGAAACTCTGGAAAGCTGGATGGATTTTAAGAAAGGATTTTTGGAGGAGATGTGGCATCTTGCTCTTAGGGGGTTCCATGCAAAGGGAGGAGCACTTAAGGCTCCTTAAGAGAACATAAATCCCCTCTGTTGTGAGCAGATGGACATTCTCTGATTTAGGATGCAAAGGAGCAAAGTCACTCCTGTTGCTCAGTTCTCAATATCTCTATATCTCAATATTTCAGTATCTCAGTAACAACAGGACACTCAGTTCTCAATATCTCAATAACAATGGAACACTCAGTTCTCGATATCTGGTGCGGATTTAAGTCCTCTTGGAGTCTTATCCTGGATCATTTGTTGAGTTGCGCCCTTGCTGCTGAGCATTAATAAATGCAGTTATTTTCCCTGTTTTGGGAACCCCAGAAGGACATCCCTGGAGGAAGCTCTCAAAGGCCTCTCCAAGATAAACAGCAAAGCAGAGCTCAGGAATAACAGAATTCAGGGAGATGCAAGCAGGGGTAGGAATCTCCACATGCTGCTGCTGATGTGTCAAGGGTTTTTGACATGCTGAGAAGGTGGTGACCTCGAAAAGTCAGCAGAGTGGGGCTATACAGCAAGCTCACCCAGAGCTGAAGCCTTCTCTTTCCCTGAAAAAGGCTCTGAGCAGGTATTTCCTGCATATTTCTCCCTCCTAACCTGGCTGGGGTGTCCATTCCAAGAGGGAGGGTACATGTAATTTATTAAGAAGGTGGCCAGGTAGTTATTTAGAACGACTCTGCTGAAGGAGCAGATAGATTGAGATAAGGGAAATGAAGAGCTCTCGAGGTGTGTTGGCAAAGAAAAATGCTCACTGGAGGTTGAATTAAACACTTCAGGGCATGCAAGGCTTAAAGATAAGCCAGGAACTTTGGCTGTGGACATACAGAGCAGTGTTTTCATGGCTCCTCCTGTGCTAATGGGAAGAAAAGCCTGATTGGTTTGAAAGGAACAGCTCTTTGACCCTTTCCCTTGGTTCAGATTCGAGCAGAGCCTGTTCTGGGGATGAGTGTGCTTGTAAAATTGAGAGCTTCAGGAATTCTTCAGTGGAAAAGGGGAGGTTGGGGTCAATGCATCCAGGAAGTGCTGGTGCTTCACAAATTCGAAGGTGATGCCTGGTTAGACCACAGTAGACAACGCTCGGCCTATTTCTCGACACCACATTTCCAAAATTACCCACATGAAGGAGATTGTTTAGGAGGAGAATTCAGGAGAGTGGAAAAACGCAAATGCCAGGTTTGATCATTGGAAATAGTGAAAAAAAAATGAATGATGGGAGCTACTAGAGTTGAGCAACACTGAAATGAGATTCCGATCTTTATAGACTTTCCCAGTCTTTTCTAAAGGTTTGGTTGTTGGGCTGTTGTTGGGTTTTTCTGGGTGGAGGAAAAGGTTGGAAGGTTCATAAGGTTCCCACCTGATGATCAATAATAATGACAGGGAGCTGAAAGAACTGGGTTCTCCTAAAGATAAATTGACTTTAGAGAGGGAGTAAGTGTTTACACCTGGAAGCGAAGTAGAAACCGAAAGAGGGTGCTCAGGGAGATGTTATCGCACTCCAGAGGCTCTGTGAGCCAGGAGGAGGAGGAGGAGGACTGTGCTCCACTGCTCGTGGAGAGACGTTTTGAGATTCCACCCTGCACCTTCAGCTGGAAGTCAAGTGATTCCACACTGCCCATGAAACGCCAAATTTGCATTGCACCGTCTCGGGGCCTGATGACACTTTGAGAACAAGGCTCTTGCTGGAGATTGTCTTTTGCAGATTAAGCTTTCCAGACTGTAATGCAGATCAAAGAGAGGTGTGACTGTTTCCCTGCTGTATTGAGAAGGGAGCAGTGTGAAAAAGCAATTAGAGGTATTTCTACATGGTTTTGTTGTTTTTTTTAAATCTTAGACGATCTTCCCAGCAACGGAAACGAATAGTTGAGGGCACCAGCCTATAAACTCCTCTTCCTATGGCTGGTATTTTCATTCTACCACTGTAGTAACCACCAAAAAAAACCCCAGAGACAGGCATGAGTTTGGCTGTTTGCATGATTAAGTTTATGAGATGGGAATCCTAAACTTCATCCAGGTCCTACTGAAATAGCTCAAAAAAGTCATCCTGGCTTCACATCGTGGTGGATGGAGCCTACAACAGGTTGATGGAAACTCAGTGGATGCTTTATCTTTGCTGGGAACTGGGTGAGAGACTTTGGAAAGCTTTGGGAAGGATTTTGGTGACCACAGTTAACGTGGAAACAAACTCTACAAATGTTCCCACCAAAGTTAACTTCAGACACCGGAAAATATCCACAATTTGCACTCTCTGTAGTCAATGGCTGGAGGATGAGTCAGAGCAACTAAATTCATGTTCTTCCCTGGAGATTCAGTGAAGGCATCTCTGCACAGTTTACAGGGATAGGACCACCGACCTCGCGATCCTAAAGCTGTGGGTACCTCCAAAGTCCCAGTCTTGGGGGAGTTCACGGGATTGAGATTTGGATATGTGACACCTTAAAACTCCATTCCCAACAAGGCCACAGAGACAACACATTCATCAAGTCCTCTGAGGCCAGAAATGGTGTTTTAGAAGGTGTCTTTAGTCCAGAAATTGTGGTCCAGTGTTTTGTATAATATTTAACAGTGAAACAAAAATGTACACTTGGCACGGGCTCCATTTCAAACAGTTTTCTGCCAATTGTGTACCCTGAATTAATCTAAAACTCAAAAAAACCCCCCATATTTAGCTACTGAGATAAGGAAAATAAGTTTAATGGGTCCTTTCCTTGGTTTTCTCCTGTGGGTTCCTGCAGCCTCCTGCAGGAACTTGTTTCCTTCCTACAGCTGAGCTCTCTGCAGGGCCTTCAACACAGGGCTGGACTTTCCTGGGTGGGACTGTTTCAAGGAACTTACCCATCCTCATTGTCAGGGATCATGGCATGATTCACTTGGAGACTTCCACGGTGCAGACATGCCCCACTCCCCGTCAGTCACCCGCGGCTCTGACGGTCTCGCCGGCACAGCCCGCGGGGGCAAGGCCGTGATTCACCCCAGCCTGAAGCAGACAGGGGAATCGTGGCGTGGAAGTGTCTGCCTCTCTCCACTGACTGATTACAAAAGCAGCCTGGGGTGAGCAGATGGGCTGGAGACAGCACAGTCACAGCATTGAGATGTGGGGGACAGGGACACGGTTTCTGGTCAGGGTGAGGTGCTGTCCTCCCCTGTAATGCAATGGAAAAAAGGGGCACTTCTGGGGGGCAGTTCATGCCATTTGTCTCGGCTTCCTGCCCTGGGGTAGGACGAATTGTCCTCTAATGTTGAAATTAATCATCTCCTAGAAGTTCAGCAGAGGCGGAAAGAGGTATCTCAGTTTAGGACATCAGCTGGAAATCCTTTGCTTTTCCACATATCTTCCACCTTGTCCATCTAAAGCTCATTCACTGGAGGGCACGTTTTTGGCTGAGCTGATTATCCTGGTTCTGAGCTCCTACCTGGAGTCATTTGGGATCCAGAAATGGATGTCCTTATGTCCCATTTGCCTGGAAAGGTCTGATTTGTGAAGCTTAGTCTGCTGTTAACAAAGCCCTTGAGATGTGGCACCTGATCACGTGAATGTCCACCTGCTTTTCACTTCTGTCCCCTCTGGACCAGGTGCCCTCCAGGAAAGGCATTAATTGGCTGCAAGGACCCTTCTCTATAAAACAGTCTTTAAAATAATTTTTATCCTAGCCTAGAGAACTGCTAAAGTCAAGCTGATTTTATTCTGGACTTCAGCAATGATAGAATTCTTGTGTTATTTTTTAAGTCAGAGCAAAAGAGAGTGAAGGCTTTATTCCCTGATGGCCCTGTTGATAATTCAAACACACCAGGCTGTTCCCAAATGAAAACCACACAGCAAAAATGAATGTAAACAGAAATACACACTGCCCAGGCAGGTTTCTCTGTCATTAATTCAAGGCAGAAAAGACAATACAGAGATTTAATTAGAAGAAAAGGAAATTATACTCTAAAAATCCCTTCAGTTTTAGTAATCAAGGTTATTATTAGAAGCACCAGTAAAAACACTTTAAAAATCTATCTAATTAGCTGCATATCTGCTGATCTCCCTGCAGAGCTGACTTGTTTGTCTCCAAGGCTTCACCAACATAAAGGTTCACGGACACTCCTTTCAAGACTTCCACTGGGCTGAGCATAGAGTTTGCACTCAGGTTTAATTGGGGTGTTTTTTTGGTTGTTGGTTTGGTTTGGCTTAAATTTCATGCCCCTCATTTTAACCAAAGTACCACAGAATGATGTTGTTCCACTTCCCAAATTCTTGTTGATGTTCCTCTTCCAAAGACTTGGAGCTTGATGGCTTCTACTGCGGGAATTATTACTTTGGGTAGCTCTGAAAGTGCTTTTGACTGGGTTTCCTCAGCTGCTAAAATTTCCTATTAAACATATTGTAGAGGTGTGCTTGTCTCCCAAAGAAAAAAATCCATGTTTGACCCCCTGGTTGCAAAGGAAATTTTCTATATGAGCTGAGCATCTTTGGGAAGAAGCAGCAGATGGATTAAGGCTTTGAGAGGATAAAGAAAAGGGAAGAAAGATATTAAAAGTAGAGTTTCTTGCCTTGCTGGGCCTGTGGGGAACTTCAGGAGAGAGACATTGTTGTTTTGGGGAGGATGACCAGAAAATGATGTTTTCTCTTGAGGGGAATGCAGAGGAACTGAGGATGTTTATTTTCTGCCCCATTCTTGTGGATCAAGTCCAAAGGTGAAATCCAGCCTGACAGCATCTCTTTTTCCCTGGTTTTTTTTTTTTTTTTGCCTAGGTCCTTGGCAATTGGTCACCAGTATTCCTCCCTGGGGACTCAGCCCATCCTGTGCGGGAGCATCCCAGGCCTGGTGCCCAAGCAGCTGCGCTTCTGTCGGAACTACGTGGAGATCATGCCCAGCGTGGCAGAAGGCGTAAAGATCGGCATCCAGGAATGCCAACACCAGTTTCGAGGGAGAAGGTGGAACTGCACCACCGTCAACGACAGCTTAGCCATCTTTGGTCCCGTGCTGGATAAAGGTGAGTGAGGCGCTACGGGTTTGGGAAGAACAATGTCCGTGGTGGAGTGGCAGCAGAGATCTCGGGAAACCTCCTGTGAACTCATTCTCTTCTGAAAAAATGTCCTGTAAAATGTCCTGCAGGACACAGGACTTGAGCTTGATTAAGGAGTGGGATCATCTCTGTTCCAGCCTGGGGCAGGATGTTGGACTAGAGACATCCCTGGGTCTCTTTCAGCATGAATTAACCTATGATCCTACACCCTGGGAAAAAACACAGAGGATATTTGTGTTATCTCCTTTTCTGAGCCCGTGCTGGAATTTCAGCTCTCTAGATGATGGCAGAGGGGATAGTTCCTAGGGACTGGACTTACCAGGTAACGTCAGATTTGATATTGCAATGAAATAGTGATGAACAGAGGCCTGGGGAAATGACCATCAATTGATGCTTCTGCTTTCCTTGGTTATGAATGCAGCAAATTAGGACAGGGTGCAAATTCAGGCAACTGTTTCTGCACCTCTTGGTCGAAGTGGGAACTCTTAGAAATGCTTTACCCTAAGTTGTTGAATGCTGTGAGATTTAAGCCCTGAGCTAAGCCTGAGTATCAGGTCCTTTCCCTTATAAGCCAATAGGAGCCTGTTTTCATCTGTGAGAACTGTTTTATCCTTCTTTGCCCTTGTTGTGTGTCTTTTAAAGTCCAGCCTGGTCCTGCTGGTCTCACTAAATCTGGGTCAAGCTTTGCCTTTCCCTTTACCACAAAGAGCATCATTTTTCCTTCCTTCCTTCCTTCCTTCCTTCCTTCCTTCCTCCATTCCTTCCTTCCTTTCTTCCGCACCATTCCTTCCTTCCTTCCTTCCGCACCATTCCTTCCTGCCTTCCTTCCTTCCTTCCTGAACATTTTCAGGGAATCTGGTCTATATCTGGTCTATATAATTGATCTATACCCACCTCGGGGTGTGCTCTTGCAGTGCTTCCTATTTGTTTTTGCTTTTTTTAGTTTTTCCTCTGCTACATTACTCAGAATAGATTTGGGCATTTTCCTCCACCAGAGCAGGTTGCTCCAAGCCCCATCCAACATGACCTTGAGGTCTTCCAGGGATGGGGAGCCCATGACCTCTCTGAGCAACATTCCCCCAGACAGTCCGGGATCAGACACCCCACATCTGCAGCAGCAATTATCCTTATGGATAAACTGCTCCTCACCTCCCTGCTGACCGCAGGAACCCCAATCCCCCAATCTCCCAAACTCTCTTATCTATCTGGCACGAAGGGTCTGTCCCTGCTCCAGACTGGAGGCTTTCGGTAGCCGGGCTCAGGGAGGGAGAGGAGACTGGGACGATTTCATAACTGAAGAATGTTGTTCCTTGAGGGAGAATCAAACCACCCTTCAGTTTTGCTTCACCTACAGCAGGAGGGGGGGAGAAAAAAAAACAGCTCAGTCACATTCTTGTGCGGCAGATCCCCCAGGGTAGGAACATACTTGAGCTCCTACCCAGAAAGAGAGAAGGGGAAAAGGAGAGAGAGAAAGCAAGGAAGCAAAAATCTGGTTTGCAGCTCGGATTTTAAGTCACCCAGGATCTGAGTGCAGCTCTCGTGTGAGTCTGTGGGGACCCCATCCTCCCTCAGCACAAACCAGAGCAGCTCCTAAAGCATCTCCCCTTTGCCTCACAGACTACGTGCACTTCTTTTACTGAAAAGGAGCGATTTTAATGCCTTCAGGAAATCCTTTCCAGGCCCAAATCTCACTGAGGCTGCCTCGCTGTCTGGGCTGCCCTTGCTGCTGTGGAACCTCATTGCTCATTCAGGGCTAGGCTTGAGCTGTGATTCAGCAGTGCCAAACTGTCACCAGGCTCTGGTCCTGTTAAGAGCCATGTTCTGCTATCTCATCTAAAACCAGACTCTTTTTCCCCATCAGCCTTTTCATGGAAAAAGATCCCACATGTTTTAGCTAAGACCATACTTATGTATATTTTTTTTCAGCCAGGCCTGATCTCCAGAGGTCCCTTCCAACCCTAACAATTCTGGGATCCTATAATGAATCACACATTAAACAGGAATGGCATTGATGAGCTCAGCTACCAGGGAATGGTGATGTCCAGGGGACCCTGACCTGCTGCTGTTGAAGGATTTGGAGGGTTTGGCAGTCTTGAACCTAAATCTCTCTTGCTCTTTCTATGTCACCCGGGACAGGAAAGAGCAGAAATCCCCCATCCCACCCTATTTGACTACTCTGGTTTGCAGGTCCTTGGCTGTGGAATAAACATTCCCTATTTTCCAGAGAGGTGTGGATTCCCCATCCCTGGAAGAGTCCCAGGCCAGGTTAGATGGGACTTGGAGCACCCTGGGATGGTGGAAGGTGTCCCTGCCCATGGCAGGGAGTGGAAACAAGATGAGCTTTAAGGTCAGGGCTGTGGAACAGGGTTTTTCTCCTCCTTTGAGTCTTGGGAGGGTATCGGCAGCTGTGCAGCTTTATGGAGAATCATTCAGACAGGTGCCACTGTTGGGTCTGCCTTGAAAATCCCCAGGAAATGGGAGTTTTGGTCAGCCTAGACTGTTTGGAATGCAAAGAACAGCATTCCTGTACAGGGAAAGAATTGAACGTGACGTCTTTCTCTCTACCTGAACCTAATCTCTTTATCATCTCTAATATAAAGAGGTTACAACTAATTTCTAGTCTCCCAGAAGCTCAAATCTCAACCGTTGGACCATAGAAAGAATCTCTCACTCGAACTTATCCAACAATAGTATCTAAAGGAAAAATATTGTTCTTATTTGATTCTTCACCTGTATTGTATGAAGGGAAGAAAAACATGGCCATGGCCATATGACCTGAAATGACCACCTGAGCCACAGCTTCTGCTCAGCCACTTACCTGAGAGGTCTGGCAGTTTTTAATGCAATCGTTGCATCATTCCGTTTACCAAGGAGAAGGGAAGATTTTTGAGTTGCCCCTAAAAATACGCAGGATAAAGCTTTGGAGGATGTAGGAGAAGGACCCTCCATCATTGACAGCAGAAAGCGAACAGTGCAACCTGACAGGCATTTTCCATCTCCAGCTTATTGGGAATTGTGCCTTTTGCATTTATTTTAGCTTTTGTGGACTGAAGAGGCTGTTCATGCTTAAGTTGTGATTTTGGAGTCTCTCAATGCCGCGTGAGCTCTCTTTGAAACTCCTCTGGGCAGAAATATGAACCAACCTTGAGAGAAGTAATACCATAAAAGTTTATCATGGCCCTGTCTCTTTAAAGTACCTCAGCAAATAATTAAGTCAAAATAAAAGTTTCCTCTATCTCCTCCCCCCATTCAATAAAAGTAAATTACCTCCAACTATTTAAGCCCCCAGTCAGTTTAAATTTAAAAAGGGAGCCCTTGTCTATCTATTTCTTTCACTCACTCCCACCTCCTTCTGCTAAAGACTGGCCGGGGCTTTAAACCTGCCAGCTGGGCTGAGAAATGGTTAATAGTTATTGTGGAGGAGCAGCTTTTAATGAACTATTGAAGAATGATACATTGATGGAGTAATGGGAGTTTAAGTCTCTCTGTAATGAAACAGGTTCTCAGCGCCGACCCATTGTGGTGTAAATACGGCACGTCTCTCCCACTGTTTGGTCAGGACTAAATAGCAGAGGCCAGAGGGGGGTCAGCTTATGGGGTCTCCGCTTTAGTTAATCAATCTGATTGGATTAGGGTCACTGCGATCCCTAATAATGTCAAAGGTTACGCCAAACTGGATTAAATGCTTTGTTGGGGAGGGCTCGGATTCTTTCAGCTTTGGCCGCCAGGGCTTGTTTATTAGACTTTAACACTCGTGTGCAGCCTTGGGAAGCCGCTCCGGCCCTTTTTTTGTCCGTCGGGCGCGCGAGGAGCTGGAACGAGCCAGGCGGGGGTGTCCCGTGGCTCTGTCAAGTGTCCGCACCCATCGGATGTGCCCTCCGAGGACATACATCAAATTCCCCACCGGACAAATGAGAGCCTAATGGGTGACGCAGGGCCTCGGAGGCATAAATTCATTCCGGAAATAATGGTTGGCCGCCGACCCTGCTCAGAGGCAAATGTCGAGAGTCACAGCAGCGGTGGAGTGACCCACTGCTCGTGTCCCTCGGGGTTAATCCTGTCTGTGTCCAGCAAAGCCACATCCTTTCTGGTGCAGCTCCTGCTTGGGCAGCCTCCAGGGTGACCATGGAATGGAGTATAGAGTATTCCATACCACTTGATTGCTTTGTTATTAAACTGCGGAGGTGTCTTGCCTTCCAGCACCTCCATCTCAAATCAAGGTGGGGTGGGGTGGGATGGGATCTCGTTGTCAACTTACCCAGACTGACCACAGAGCCTGAAAAATTCCTATTGTCTTTCCTCACCATGCTCCTGCAGATGACACTGTCTTACAGACACGAGGAGTGTCCTTCAGGCAGTGACACCAAATAATCTCTTGAAGGTCCCTTGGAAGCGGAGAGGGGTAGCACTGTCAGGGTGTTAATGGCAGAGATCTGAGGTCTCTGGATCTCCAAATACCCCAGTCCTTCCCACAGCAGAGCACACAATGCGTGTTCATGGCCTGACGGGACTGTCAGATTATCCAAGCAGGCTTCTTGCATGATCCAGACTGGAGAATTTCCCCTCGAGACTTCTGGAATGAAACCAAAATCTGAATTTGGCTACAACATCTCTTCCCAAAGGACATTTTGCCTTGACATATCACCAGGAGATAGACAGCCTCCTCTTTACTGCTCTGGTGTTGACAACCAGACACTCTATTTTCTCTTCTAGCACTGACCATTTTCTTTGCTACTTTGACTTCCTAAAAAGTTAAAATCAGGGCCTGCAGAAGAGCAGTGGGTCAGCAAAAGTTTGGATCCTTTATGCCAGACAGTGAGACAGGTCGAGGTAGTTCCAGTTGTCGCTGGGGTCCTCCAGGGCATGATTCATCTGATGTGTTCCAGACAGTTAGGATTAAATTATTCACACCCTGAAGTTTCTACATCTCTCCATCAATCACTGAGGGAATCCAGGGAGACCAGCTCGGGATGAGAAGACTCTTGCTCCCAGGGACTACATGAAGGGCAGAGCAGGCATCTGTCTAGCCCCTGAGAGATGTGGGATTCAAATCACATCCAGTTTCTTGTGGAATGCTGAGCATTGGTACCTTTGCAGCCAGGCTGATTTTGGACTAGGCTTATTTCTGAAGTTAGGCTTATTTTGGACTCCAGACTTTATGGGGACCAGCCCCATGTTTTCTTTCTCTCAAGAAAGCCCAAACAAAGCTGTGTTTAAGGGTTGACTCTTTGCCACTGTGGATGAGAAAGATCATCTTGTGTCTGGTGAAATCCATGTGCGTTTTTCCCCAGATTAGGCAAGAATGGAACAAGACTTTTAAACTCAGTTATAATCCCTCAGAGATATGAGTCTCCTCCATATTTTTTTCTTGCTGTGTCATAATAGTATCGCTCCCCAGGCTCCCTGATAGGCCTGATCTCATCTCCTAAAGTTAGATGTCAAAGTCTGAGCGAGTCACCCCAGGCTCCCTTTGTAGTCAGTGGAGAGCAATCAGCATCTCTGGGGAGCAATTCATCTGACCTATCTCAGACACCTATCTCAGGATAACATGAATCACAGCAAGATGTTTATTTCTCTCCATTGACTATAGAGGGAGCCTAGGGCTACAGCCTCAGACTTCCATGGGTGCTTCTCAGAGGCCCAGTTTGGGGGCAAATAGTTCCCACCCATCCTATTTCTCCTGTTAGAAAGCAATCCTGACATCCAGCCGGGGCTGGAGAGGCCATTTTAATGATGAAACAACACGGCACTGGAAGGGATCGCCTGGACCACTGAACACAGGCAGTCCCTCACTATTTAAGGCGTAATAACATCTCATAATGATTTAAAATTAATACGTTGAGCAGATCTCATCATATTTTCCTGATGGCATTCTGGCATCTCGGTTGCCTCTGAGCCAAATGCTTTCCCCTCCCTTTTCCCTGCTCTGGATCAGCCTTCTCCACTTCTGCAATAAAGTAAGGCATGAGCAGAAAGCCACAAGATACTGATCCATCCAGGAGGTTTGTTACAAGTAGGAGGTACTCTCCGCTCTCTCATGAAACTCTTCCCAAGAGGATCTGATTTCCAGCCACACCCCGTCTACCTCTCCGCTAATGGCAATTTGGGCAGCTGCCCTGGTATCAACAACGGAGATCTACAAACTCTACCCTGTAACTATGGGGAAGGAAACTGGAAGGATCAGGATTGGAAATGTGACTGTGCAAGCTCCGCTCAGCCGTCAGGATGCATAAATCCCGTGGGCCACAGGTTTGGCGGCGCCGCTGGGAAAAAGGCTGGCACATCCTGGCTCGGGACAGGAGCACCGGTCGGGATTAGTGTCCGTGTAAATGGAGTTTGGAGTGGGGATTACTGAAGGGATGCTGCACTGCCCGAGCCCGTTCCAGCCCGTACTCCTGGCTGCAGCATTCCTGGCCTGGGTTTTGGGGAGCTAACTCAGTACAGGCAGCCCCTTGGAGGCGATGGGCAGTTTGGGGAGGTCTGGGTGAGCTGTAGCCGTGTCCCTGGTTTGCAGCCCGCCGAGTCCTGGGTGATGTGCAGCTTCCCCTGAGCCTTGGCAAGAGCTGCAGGTTGTGAGGGCAGCAAGCAGAGATGCTGAGGGACTGTACCAAGGTGTTATCCCTCAGCCTTTGGGAGCAGGAGACCAGTGAGGTTCTTGAGGATCTCCCTCTCTTACTGCTGGAGCCAGGTGGGACCATCAGAGGGGTCACTCCATCCTCTTGGGACTTCAGAGGTGTCCAAGGACAAGCCCTGGGCAGGGATGGCACCCAGGAGACTGTGGTTAACATCACATCTGGCTGCTTCTCCCTCTCCATCCCCTCCGTTTCATGGGCTGAAGTGTTTTCGGGGTTTCTTAGAGGCTCTGACCTCATCACCTCCGTACCTGCACAGTGATCCCGGGATAAAGATCTGGCTCCCGTGCATGTGGAGAGGAGACAGCCCATGTAAACAGCTGTAAACAGCCAACACCCAGGCGCGGGCAGCGAACCCGCCAGAGCAGTGATGGGGAAAAGGAAATGGCAGCAATTCCAGGAGCCGGTCCCGTTCGCTTTCTGAGCTCCCTCCGTCTCCCACCGCACCAACACTCATCTGTCAACCCTGACATGCAGGGTTTGGTTGTTTTTTTTTTTTTTNTTTTTTTGTCCCCCTGGCGACTTAAACATGAGACGGGGGATCAGGGAGGGGAGAAGGAACACGACAGCCCGTGGCTACCAAACCGGCGGCATCTCTCCCGGCGGCGGGAGGCTCTGGAAACTTCTGCCTCGGGCTGCGCTCACAATGCGCCAGGCTGGCAGGGAGCAGCCTGCGCCGAGTTATGGATTTATTTCCTTCCCCCCTGCCCTCCCCTCCTTCCCCTCTCCCCGCTGGGCGCATCGCATTCCCCAGAGCGGGCTCAGGTTGGTGGCAACAAGGAGCTCCCTCTGCCGCATCCCGAGAGTGCCAAGTGCAGGCGTGGGAGCTAGCCCGAGACAAAAGGGAACAGCAGAGGGAGCTGATTAGCATCCCTTTGTCCCGGGAGAATCCCGGCCCCGAGCGGGCCCTGGGCGCGCCACGGGAGGCACAGACACACACACACACGCATGGACAGCGGCCAAGGAGGGCAGTGGGGACAGAGGAGGCTTGGTCGCCTTCATCCGGGGGCTGGGGGGAAGGGGGACACCGTGGGGTTTGTTTTGGGATGGCTCCGGAACAGGGGAGCGGCGTCCGCTGAGTGGGTTTTGCTGGTTGAGGAGATAAATGTGTCTTCCTATGTCCCAAACAGCCCAAAGGAGTGGAGTTTCCTGACAAAGAGGGATCCAAGCCTGTGAATGTGGCTTTTCTTCCCCAGGAGATGCGTTAGGAGCTGGCAGTGCTGAATAGAGGCGGGGATTTTAAGGCCAGGAGGGGCTGTGGGATCATCTGGTTGGATTCCTGTATAACAAGCAGAGATTTTCCTCCTCACCGTCCTCGAGCAGATAGGACGGAGCTGCCAAAGGAGCACCAGGGCGTGTAAAGGTGCCCTGCATGGGTTTGTTCTGCAGTGGACTTGTCTGGCAGGGGAATGGGGGTCTCCTGCAGAGCACCACGGCATTTTCCAGCAGGATATTGCTTAGCACATTCCCTGCTAAGCTCTGCTGCAGGAGGAATCGTGTGCTTGGATGGATCAGCCTCTCTCATTCCTTGTTTCTGGGAGCATCTCTTCCAAAGTAAGGACTTGTCCATCCAAGAAGATCCACGGGGATAAGAAAGAGGCAGGGATCAGTCTGATTCCAGGAGAGGGAATGGGTCCAAAGGATTGGTGCGAGTGTGGATGGATTTCTGCTGTGAATGATGTCCTCCTAGGAATGATCGGGACACAGCTGACTCTGAGCAGTGAGAACAAAGCAGACAAAAGGAGGTTTGGGGGGGGCTCCAGAAATATTGGGGGATGCAAAGCCAGGGGGTCAGGAAGGCAACACCCAGCTGTGCCAGGATAGAGAAAGGAGGTTCAGAGAAGTGGCATTTTTTTGAAAACAGCATGAGATGGGTGAGGCTGAGGCAGCTGAGGATGGTGTGAAGTTAACCCCAAGACATCGAGCAGGGAAGTGTGCGGTGCTCTGTCTCCTGCCCACCTTCACTGTGCTGCCAGGACTCCCAGAGATGCTGCTGGAGAGTGCTGCCCACAGGAGCCCACTGTAAGGTGGGCCCATAAAGAGGGAGGTGGACATGTCACAGTCTGGGTATGCTCCAGGGAAGGGCTTGAAGGAAACTGTTGTGGGTTTGGTTTTGCTTGGTTTGGTTTGGTTTGGTTTGGTTTGGTTTGGTTTGGTTTGGTTTGGTTGGGTTTGGTTTGGTTTGGTTTGGTTTGGTTAGGCTTTTTAAGGAGGTGGAAGGTGGCGTGGTCAACCTCAGGGAAGCTCTGGAGCTTTGGCTGGAGGTGACCCTAAAATCCGATGGCAAAGCCATCTATAGAAAATGAATTCTGTAGATGTCAGGAAGTTCTTTACTCTGAGGGTGCTGAGGCCCTGGCACAGGTGCCCAGAGCAGCTGTGGCTGCCCCTGGATCCCTGGCAGTGTCCCAGGCCAGGCTGGACAGGGTTTGGAGCAGCCTGGGACAGTGGGAGGTGTCCCTGCCCATGGCAGAGGGTGACACAAGATGATCTTTAAGGTTCCTTCCAATGCAAACCTTTTTATGATTCCATGAAAACACAAAGAGAAATCCAGAAAGCCACCAGATCCTGGGAAATGCAGAGCTGTCCTCAAGCCCTGGGAACAGGTCCTGACTGGAGGAACAGAACGTATCTTTCACTTTTTATTTCATCTTGACTCATCTCACCCTTCCCAGAGAAGAAAAGAAAAGCAGTTTACAAAACACACATGATCCAGCCTGGACCAGTGATGGGGAACAAGGCAGAGAAGAGAGGTTCTGGTTCTGGTTTTGGTTCTGGTTCTGGATCCTGCGGAGCAGATCCTCCTTCCACTGCCTCTCCATTTCTCACCGCAGACCCAACTGGATATTCCAAAGTAGGTCACACATAGTCACCTGCAGCTCTTGCAGCACAATTTGGGTATTTTATTGACCTCCTCGTGAGCGTTCCTCTCCAGAGTGATCCACAGGGCAGCAACGCTCCATGGAGCACTTCCTGCTAGGCTCCCGTTTGCTGACTCAGCACCTGGCACGAGCTCCTCTCCATTATTTCCAGGTGCTAAATCACATTAAATGATAGCTAATAATTATGGTTTATCCTTTCCTAATCGCGCTGCTTTCCCAGGGAAGCTGTTGCCACAGGGATGTTGTGGGAGTGTGAATGGGTGGGGAGGGCACCAGGAGATGTTTCTGTTCACCCGGAGCCATGGAAAAGTTGGAGACCCCTTAGGCTAAGCACGCAGGATTCAGCCTAGGAGATATTATATCTTGTCAAAAATGTGTTTATTTATTCTTCTGAGTCAGCCTTCCATCAGAAAAGGAAGTTGCACCAAAATGGAGATGTTTTGCAGTTTTCCCTTAATTTTCAAGAAAAGAAAATGCACGTCTTTGGTTTTCCTGAAGTTTTGTTTGTTGTTTTTTTTACATTTCACATAATTTCGAGTTATTGAAAATGAGGCATTTTATTTCTTTTTAATTCAACTGTGAGCTTATACTAATATAGAAAAATCATTAAACCTGTATAGATGCACACTGCTGTACCTTTAATATTTTTATGGAATATTGGAGTGCTTTTTATATTATTGAGGTTGAATGATTTTATCTTCTCAAAACTAATCTGACATTAACATGATAAAACACTTCATCAGCCTAAAAATTCAGATTCTTACATGGTCCATCTGGTTTTCCACTCTTGAAAGTAAAGCAAAAGAAAATTTTCTAGAATATGTTAATTATTTTTAGCCCTCATTACCAACCTTAGCCATGGTATGATCTCCAAACTCCTTCATTCTGAGAGGCTGCCTAAATCCACAATGAAATATGAGCAGTGGTCACCTAAAGACCTCTCTAAATTCATAAAGCAACCTCACAGCTCTGTAAAATGAGAGCTGTAAGAGATAAGACCCAAATCTGTGGTTTATTCTGCCATTACAACCACTGAGCCCTGACACGAAGATGCTCCCACAGGAGATTTCACAGATTCTTCTTAGAGAAAAAATAAAAGGTGGAAATTTATTTTAGTGCAGTTGCGTTTGGTGGAGAAAGGTGTTTCTGCTCATACAACATTTCCAGTCTGTTTTCCTAATTGGATTTCAGATACAGATTCCTTGAGACATGAATTTGAAGATGTCAGTGAGCCCTGAGAGGAGTAGATGGGATCTCTGTGGAGCCGAGTTTTTATGGGAGATGTTCAGTGGTACTCTGGTGGGATTTATGTTCGAGTAATAACGTGTCCCCAGCACCTAAAATGAAGAATATTCTCTGTATTTTGCTCCCCTGAGCATGAGGTCTTCTCATTCAAAGTCCATCACTTGCACCTGAATGCTTCAGAGATGACTTAGTGACTCGGAAGGCAAATATTAGGTTCTGTAAAGTTCTGTTTATGGCTTTATTAATTATAACCTTGGTCCAAACACATCCTGATTGATCACTGATCTCTGTGCATCAGGAAAGTTTTGGAGAGGATACAAATGCTTTATCATCAAATTTTCTATCTCACTGTTTTTCCATTGAGAAAGGCAATGGATTTTGTCTTCTTGTGTTGGCTCTCAAGAGGGCAGAATTTTGAGCTTCTCAGCCAGCAGAAAATCACCATTTCAGTTTTGAGTTTGTGTTTCCAACATTTTCCCACGGGTTCAGTAACTAAATCAAGTAATCAATAGTCAATACGTGAGAAAAACCAAGTCATAGGATCATAGGATAATTTGGGTTGGAAGGGACCTTAAAGATCATCTATAGATCATTTCTAGTTATAATACAACAAATTTAAAGTCAAAACCTCTAAGATCTCCTCACTTGAACCAAAGCCAACCACTGACATTCAAAACATTCCTGCCCCATCAGCCATGAACACTTTTGTTCATTTATGGGATGGCTGGGGTTGGAAAGAACCTTTGAAGGTCATCTAGTCCAACCCTTGCCATGAGCAGGAACATTTTGAACTGGACCAGGTTGCTCAGATCCCCATCCAGCCTCACCTTGGATGTCTCCAGTACATGTTAAGGCTACTGTGACATCCCTGAAATTCTCAAATCAACCTGACATAAAGCCGGTGTTTTTTCAGAAGAAAGTGCAAAAGCTGTTTGTTTCCTTTGGCTGATTTTTTTTAGGGGTTCCAAATATATTTCCGTATTTCACCTGATTTTTCATGTAGATGCTTCAGGAGCAGATTATACTTTGCTGTAACAGCCAACAACACAGCACAAGCCTCTTACACTGGTGCTGGCTAGAAAATATTAGCTATTCAAAGTCTGGTGAGTGGGGTAGGTGCAATTTAAAAACATATGGATCAGCATTCCAGCTCTCCTGGAAAAGAGCCTGTAATCACTGGTGTTGCAACTCAGTGAGGTCACTGCGTCAAGCACCCTGGACAATTCACTACATGCATTTGCCCATTTTATGGGGCTGACCACTGATGTGGTTGGCTGAAAGCTGGAGGTATATTGGGCTTTTCTCGGTAGGGATGGGTCTTCTGATATTTAAGAGGCTTGGGGCTCGCTGCTGGTTTGTTAATGCAGGGCTGCACCTTCTTTTGTGAGGTTGGTGACTCCTGGTGCTTTAGGCTTTTATTTGGTTCCATCAGCGCTGCCCGAATTAGGAGGATCTTAGTTCAGACTGGGCAAGTGGGGGAGTTAGATTGGCTTCACATGACAAAAGAGCTCAGCTCGGTCCTGATTGGGATCAGAGAGCTTGGGATGAGCCTCAGCGTGGGATGACGGATCCTCATCCTGCCATCACCACGGGTGATGCACATCAGCAAGCCCAGGGCAGTGGCGTACCAGGACTCCCTCGGAGGGTGGTGGTGGCTCCTCTGGAGCTGGCCTGGGCAAGGAAACCACATCCCAGAGTGGCCCAGCCCACCAATGCCGGGCTTCAGCCCCGCTGGGCACAGCCCTGCTGCTCAAAGGCCAGGACAGAAACCATAAACAGGACATTGGAGAGCCACAAGTGATCAGGAGCTGCTGAGGAGTCATTCCAGCCCTCCCAGCTTGAACTTGAGCTCCTTGCCCAGGAGAACACCCAAACCTCCTTAACTTCACTGGAGCCAGCACACAAACTGCCCTGCCATGAAAACTTATATAACCCACTGAGGTTAACCAGCTTGGGTGAAAGATTTGTCTTCCTCATGTAAAATTCACCATCTGGGAGCTCTTCATTTCTCTTCTTGACCTCTGTGAGGCTGTGGGGATCTGCAGATCGTGGGCATTTTGCTTCTTGGGTTAAATGTATTTACTCAAGTGCTCTCTGAGCCTCACAGGCTACGTGTTGCACTCAGCATCAAAATAAGGTCCAACACAGGCCATCAAATTTAAAGAATCCCTGCAGTTGCTCACCAAAATCTCTCTCTGCTTTGCTCAGCTGAGCTCTCAGGTCCTGAAGTCTCTGAAGGCTTCCACCACTCCCCAAAATGAGGGCCAAGGTTGGTGGTGATGCCCAAAGCACCTGTGCTTATCCACAGTAGAACAAACCTGCATATTGGAAAGGGAAAAGTGACAAAATTTCCGCCCTGGCCAAGAAACATAGCACAAAAAATTGTGCGTCTTCAAGAAAGCCAAGAGGATGATGAGACCTGGGAGTGATTTATGGGCAGGACATAACTTTTCTTATCCGCGTTGGCATTGCTCCACTGCAGGGCAGAATTGGGCAGTGCGTGGGTGACCCAACTCCTGCCCGGCTGCCTCCCACACCAGGAGGTCCAGCAGAGCCACAGCTGAGCTTCTGAAGAGTAATTCCCAGCTGCAGAGCAGCAGTGTGGTCTCCAGGAATCAGCCAGGAACCAGCCCTGAGTCCCTCCAGCCCAGTGTCACCTTCCCACCCTCCCCGGCTCAGATCCATTGTCAGCGCAGGCAAAGGCCCCACATCCCATTGCCAGGTCCTTAATCCATTCCTTCCCGCCCCACTGCCAACACAATAATACCCCACTGAGGAGATCCACCTCCCAGGAAATCCTCCTTTAACACCCTCCAAAGGAGCAGCCAGATTTATCTCTGCTGTTGTTCTGGAAAGCTAAATGAGGACTCATCTGTTCTAATCCCCTCTTAGGATTTCCAGTTGAGGCCTGTGCTCCCATATTAGCATTTCTAACAGCTCCTACGTGTGCCCTGCAAGGCTCCATGGAGGGGAATCACGTACCAGCAGCTGCTTCAGGTGCCCTGCCATCTCCCTCTGAAGGCACAAAGGAAGGAGCCTTTGCAATGACCCCATAAAAATTCCTGAAATGAAGACATGGGATAAATGGGCTTGGAGATCTTCCTCAGGATGAATCTGAGGATCATGACTCGCCCTTTGCTGGAGTTTGGGTACTGCTCCTTTCGTGTGACACACGGCGTTTTTGTTGGCCTAGTTTTTGGCATAGCAGATTTTGAGATTTCACAGAATTGTAGAATCACAGAATGGTTTGAGTTGGAAAGGACCTTAAAGATCATCCAATTCCATCTCCCTGGCAGTGTCCAAGGTCGGGTTGGACAGGGCTCGGAGCCACCTGGGATGATGGAAAGTGTCCCTGCCCATGGCAGGGGGTGGAACTGGATGATCTTCAAATTCCTCTCCAGTCAAAAAACATTCCGTCACTCTGGGATTCCATGAAATACCAATATATCCACTGAGACCCTCAATGATGTTGTCCACCAACGAGACCGCTTGGGCCATGTGATTTACAAGCTCCAGAGATTTTACTCCTCCCAGCTCACCTGGGAGAAACCCCTATTTGTGGGGATGCATTTTCCAGTCTGCAACCAGCAGCAACTTTGCTGTGCCAGGACAAATCCCAATTTCAGTCCTGCAAGCCTTTTGCCGGCAAGTCTGGAGCTGCACACAAGACGTGAGCCATTTGCATGATTAAAGGTTGCAGGACCAAACTGATTAGAAAGATTCGGGAGGTTCTCCAATCCCAGCACGAGCGCAGATCCACTGGGGAAGGAGCTCTGGGCACGGAATTGGCTTCTCCTCAGAGTAACTTCCACTGGTTTCCACTGAGAGCTGGAAGTTCTCAGCTTCTCTCAGGATTGATTTCTGCACCTGCAGAGCGAATTCCTCTAAATATTGTTGTGGTTTTAGTGGCTTTTTCTTTATAATATCAAAACCTGATGCTTTGATTAGAGATGGGGAGGTGGGGGGGGG